>ML782223.1:207574-223005 GCA_009831015.1 Picea engelmannii | reverse complement strand
TGGCAGTCTTCCAAGCACAGAGAGAGCAGTGGGTCAGCAGCAACCAGAGAGCAGTGGTTGAAGGACGTAGCCAGTTGCAGTGCACGGCATGTCAAAGTATTCAGGTGATGTCGAAAAGATTTTGATATAACTTGAAAGATGATCATAAGATTTTGTGGGTCCAAAAGCCTTTCAGTGGGAAGGTGTGATCAAAATCTGGACCGGGGGGCAAAAATTTGCTCAATTTTCAAAGTGCTTGGAATGCGACGAAAATGGTGCCATTGCGTCCGTCTCGTCTTCCTGATTCCGGCGGTATATTTACTTTCGCAAACAGAGTCCGTATGGAGAAGATATCGCGATCTGTTCGCCGAGCCAAACAGGAAAAAAAAAGAGGATGCTGACTGGGCAGGCCGTACAGTTGACGTGGCAGAGGCCGTACAAATAACGTAAGCGTTCGTGCGATGACGTAGCAGCTGAGTTGGCAGCGCTGACATGGCAGTTTGTGATTGGTCGAATGTGGTCGAATTATATTTGAACACGTGGCATCATTTTAGTGAATGGTAGGGTGCCACATGGCCCAATCAAGGGCTGCCACGTGGCACCCCGGGTTTGACTATTTGGTCATATAAAATTTTATGGAGGCCACGGGGTTCGACCCCCGGACCTCCCCTCCAGTGTAAATCTTTAACATTATCCACCGACCGTTGGACCATGCGTTGGGGTTTAATAACCATACGCTTTTTAAATTATTTAAATTAAAGGTTATGTGAAATGGCGCGGGGGTAGGGCTGGGGCTTGGCCCCAGCCCTCGGTTTCGGAATTTACATGTGACCACGACATAGTTGATTGCGCGCGGTTCCAATTTGTACTGGTTCTATTGCCAACACATATAACCATTGTATGTGACCACATATATTATCTTGTGCGCGGATTATGTTATACAACATTTAGACCGTGTATTTTTAAATGTGGCACGGGTTTATACATTATAACCCAAAGTTTATATGACTGTTGTAACATTGTATTGTTTGTGTGGGGTTTGTGCCATTGTATTGTGTTGGCGCGGTTATAATATTTGTGCGCCGAGTTTTTGAGCCATAGCCACAGTTTTTATGCTATTGCATATGCCCGAGACCTGGAGCGGGAGTTACATGGTTTTAAAACCGTTAACCACTTTTTGACCCTTTTTATTATAGAGCACGGTCGTATGACCATGTGCCGAGGTGCTAGGCGGTTGGGGGCTGGAGGCGCCCTAACCGTCCTACAGTTTGTACGGTTATTCGGGAACCGCCTGGTGCCAGGTTATAACGCGTTTCGGGAGCGTGTTCCAGGTACATGCACACAGAGGTGCGTTTTGTAGAGCCAGTTCCAGCAAAGTTGAAGGAGGAAAATGGAGGAGGCCTAACTTCTTAATCGTTTGGCCGTTTGAGGTGCCGTAAAAGCCCAGCTAGGGGTTTTTGGATGTGTTGGATCCATTGGTGCCATTTTCACAGCCATTTGAGAACTTATTCAACAAGTTTTTCACCATTGAAGTTTCAGCAAGCTCCAGGGAACTTCAAGCCCTCTTTGATGGAGGACATGGTTTGGTGAGCCTATGTTTGTTTTCTGTGATTGAATAATCATTTTTGGATAATCGATATGCTCTGAACACATTGGGACAGGTTTAAGAGGCTGTTGAGGACTTTTACAGGTATTTTTTCCAAAGAGAATCTCAGGGAAGCTTATGGCCACATGTAGAGGAGGTCATGCCCGGATGAGCCATGATCCGTTTTCAGAGTTGTATTAGTCAATTTTGGGGTTTTTATGTGTTATGATCTCAATGGTGCAGTTTGTTTTTCCATTTGAGTTGAGCAGCATCTTGTAAAAGAACTTTTGACTAATTAATCCCAGAGAGCCAAGTCCATTATTGATGCAGGAGCATCTACAACATCATGACGCGAGCCAGCGTGGAGGAAAGAGGAGAACAGTTGGACAGTGCCAACATATACCTTTTTGAATCGCTTTGGGATTTGTTGCGTTTTCGTTTGAAGGAAGGCATTCAAAGTCGAGCGCACTTGTATTGAAATGTAGATAAGAGAACATTAAATTGTTTTAATGTTGGTAGATAGGGTTAGCTATAGATTAGACAGTTTCATCTTCCAGGAGGGAAAACGAATATAGGAACCCTCCTTGTGTAATTGAGATTTATTCTTCATCATCCATTATTCAGCATTAGCATAGAGAAAAGAGGAGCAGAGCAGAGAGCTTGTGAAGAACTCCATGTACAGATATTGAATTAATAGGGAAAGCTTTGATTCAATCTCATGGATGTGTTTGATCTCTGTGTGTTGTTGATATTATGATTTTGCATGTTTGCTTATTTTTATGATTATATTTTATATGTTGCTTATGTGATTGCATATCAGGTTAGAAACCTGAGAGAATGAGTTTCAATTGTTTCTCCGCTTGAGCTAGGAGATTCCTGCATAGAGTGCAGTTGAATTCCTCCGCATAGAGTGCGTTGGGGAGGCTGAGCAATTGGACTTTTGTTCTCTTTTGCCAGAGTCGTGTGGGGTTGTTTGAATCGTGCAGGTGAGTGCAGGTCAAACTGGAGTCTCTGTAGCAAGTCTGAGAAAGGAAGGGCCGAGATTGCTATGACTGTGGAAGCGCAGAACCTAGAGGACTTCAACACTTGGAAAGTTGTTGAAGGGAGGGCGCAGGTATCGTGCTCGAAAGATCTCTAAGGGAGTTAGAGAAAATCCATCTCAGGAGGGAGAGTACCTTTGTTTCATTGTGGGAATAGGCCCAGTGAAGTTCATACAGGGCAAAGGTGGTGAAGCGGAGAAACTCTTCAAGAGGAAGAGAATCGACGACTTGAAGTTATCAAGGAGAATCACGAAATTCCGTAGACCGTCAGATCGCGGAGGAGTTGCGAAGGGGATTAATTCGCAGGTGCATTGAAGAATCAATTGTCATCATATATCGGCGTATCGGGGTTGACGAGTGAAAGAGTTATAGGCACATCGAAATCGCGAGTCGCGATTTCCTGATTCTGTGGGAACCGTCGATTTTCGTAAGGACAGGTGGCACAAATCCGGAGCATCGGAGTTTCGGCATTCGGGGTTTCCAATAGCCAAGAAAATTTGCATCAAAGATCCGCGATCCACGAAATCCCAAAGGGACATGGCATCATGGGCCAAGAGTGAGTGGAGTCCAGGTGACTTTGTGTCGGGAACTCGGTACCTCGGCACTCGAGGTTTGATAACCCAAAACATTGACAGCGTAGGTAGCGATATCCCGAGGGCTGACCGTTTGACTATCGGTATTCAGGGTTCGACGTTTCAAGTGATACGGGAGCCGTAACACAAGGTTCACGATCCGCGAAGTCCGATCCTCCGGAGTACAAAGGGGGGATCGCCGAGAAGACTGTGGGTAAAGAACTCCCAAGGGAGTTAGAGAGCTGTTGACTCTTCGGGCCAAATTGTTGAAGGTCCTGGTGAGAGCGACTGTCCGCTGAGGACAGTAGGCCACCAAGTGGTATCAGAGCAGGAGTGCCTTTGCTTTCTGAAGAAGATATAGAAGAGATATAATTCTGCCCAGGAGAGAAAGGCAGTCACCTGATCGTGAGGACAGGGATGCCCGAAGAAGGGGTAGGCAAGCAGGGAATCCAGAGATGGAGCGTCAGATACGAGATCTCAGGGCGAGACTCGAAGATATGGAGACCACCCAGAGGCATGGAGCTGGTACAGCAGAGTTCAACGATCCTGAGGTTGAAGAGGAAGTTGGACACGACACCGAGGAGGTCTCAGCAGAGGATGCTTCAACCGAGCGGTTGATCAGAGCTATTTCAAGGATGAGCTCGAAGACAAAAATGGAAATTCCCGTCTATGAGGGAAGTCTAAATGCAAAATAATTGTTGGATTGGATCCGAGCATTGGATACCTACTTCGATTATAAAGACATCGAAGAGGACAAGAAAGTAACACATGTTGTCACCAAGCTAAAGGGACATGCAGCCCTATGGTGGGACGAGCTGCAGGCAGACAGGCGTTCCAAAGGCAAACAGAAAATCAAGAGCTGGGATCGGATGATCGCCAAGATGAAGGCGAAGTTCATTCTGAGGGATTACCAGATCACTCTGTTCAGGCGCATGCAGAACCTGAGAAAGAATATGATGACAGTGAAAGAATACACCGAGGAATTCTATAGACTCAATATCCGAGCTGGTCATCGGGAGAGTGATGACGAAAAGGTGGCAAGATATCTGAATGGTCTTAGGTATGACATTCAGGACGAGCTGAGCATGCTGACCATCCGGACAGTTGAGGATGCGTACCAGATGGCTCTCAAAGCCGAAGAAAAGTTGAGCCGCAAGAAGGGACAGTGAGGGCGAGGCAGGAGCCAGCCTAGAAGCAAGGTGGTTGCCCAGAAAGACTTCCAAAAGCCCAAGGAGGATTGGAAGAGACCACAGGGAAAACCTGAAAGAGGTGGAACCTCGCAGCAGAGGCAGAAAAATGCTGAGCCGAGGAGGCAGCAAGATGATCAGCAAGGAGGCTACGTTGATGCCAACACATTTCCTCGTACCCGAGGCAGAGGAAGAGGTAGAGGAGGAATTATCACATGTTTCACGTGTGGTAAAGATGGACACAAAGCCGTGGACTGTCCAGATAGGAAGATGGACGGAGGAAAATGTCACGTTGCTGAGGCGCAGAGGCGTGACATGGAGGATGAAGACACTGGAAGTGGGAAGTCACTGACAGTGCATAAGGCCCTTTTGAAACCCGAGAAAGAGGTGGACACATCTCAGAGGTGCAGACTGTTCAGGACAACTTGCAAGACCAAGGGCTGGAAATGCAAGGTTATTGTGGACAGTGGGAGCACAGACAATATTGTTTTGACCGAGATGGTGGAGAAGCTGGAGCTGAAAACGAACAAACATCCGAGTCCTTACAAAGTGACATGGCTGCAAAAAGGACACTAGGTATGTGTTACAAAGCAATGCTTGGTAAATTTTAAAATGGGTGAATATAGGGATGAAATTCTGTGTGATGTCATTCTCATGGATGTTTGTCATGTATTATTGGGAAGACCATGGCAATATGACAGAAATGTTGTTCATGACAGGAGGATGAACACATACACCTTGGAGAAGGATGGGAGAATTCATAAACTTCTGCCGGTAAGGGATAAGGAGGTGAAACCGGAAGTTAGCAGTACGATACTTCTCATGAGTGGGAAAGAGCTTCTCACAGAGTTGGAGAAGGATGAGGATCCACAATTCTTTTTTGTCAAGAAGCCGAGAATTGTCCTGACAAGTACAAGAGTGGATGACTTGCCAGAGGAGATTCAGGAACTGCTTGGAGAGTTCACTGACATCATCGTGGACGAACTTCCTCACTCGTTTCCACCGATGAGGAGTGTGAGTCACCACATTGACCTCATACCCAGGGCAAGTTTTCCAAATAAGGCAGCATATAGGTTGACGCCTTAGGAGAACGAGGAAGTCAAAAGGCAGGTTCAGGATCTGCAGGATAAGGGACTAGTGAGAGAGAGTCTTAGTCCATGTGTTGTTTCGACAGTACTGAGTCCGAAGAAGGATGGAGGCTGGAGGATGTGTACAGACTCCAGGGCGATAAATAAGATTACCATCAGGTACAGGTTTCCATTACCGAGAATGGACGACTTGATGGATTTCCTAAAGTTGGACGAGGTACCATGGAGTCTTTTCGTCACCTCCCAAAAAATTCAATGTTGTGACAAAGGTATGCCACTTTCTTTGTTGAAGGATAGATGGCATGGTTTATTGGCAGTGTTAAGGAAATTTGTTACTTGTGAAGGACGCTATGGCCTCGTATTCCTTTACCACATAAGGTTACTCATGCATTTTATCAGTTTCCAATTAAACATGCCATTTTACTTATTAAGGAGCTTGTATAAAATGTCAAAGAGATATAAAAGGAAGAAATTGGATTCTATCTTATTTCACCATGGGTTGATTAAGTTATTGTTAGTCCATCATATGAAACTACTCGGTGAGGATTGGGATGCTTTCGTAACTCGCAATGGCTTTGTTACAGTAAACCCTGTAGAGACTCCGGTGGTTGATAAACCTATGCTAGAGAAGCCTCTTTTTCCCTCCAGTGACAGGCCAATTTTCTTGTGTGAAAACCCTTGTGAAAGGGCTATGCCCGATCAGTCTGTGTGTGACCAGCAGGATGTCAGCTCCAAGCTTGTTAAGATTCCTAATTGTAAACAAGTCGTCGACCCTAAACTTAACATCAAATCCACTAATGGAAGCCCTTCCAAACAGTCAAAGAAAAATTGAGACATGTGAGGGTTTAATAACAAAAGGGTTGGGAGACTAATTTCAAGGAGCCTACAAAATAGATCAAAAGCTCATGTGATCTTGATTGAATCGATTGAGGTCCATGATTCTGAGATTGAAAAATTCCTGGCAGTTGAAGACCCAAATCACTTTAAACCGGATCTCAGTTAAGCTTTCGATTATGTGAATAACTTGCCACCGTATTTGAAGTACAACAAGGATTTTCCAGGAATTAAACTCGGTCAAAGCCCGACAATGGATAGTGGTAGTTTTTTAACACACAGTCATGCGCTTCCTCAACCATTTGCCCTTGCTGCAAATTGTGAAGTGTGTTTACATTGGATAGGTTTGTATTACACAGACATTCTCGTCCTTCAAGAAAATATCAAGGCTCTTACAGCTCAAAACCGCTCATTAATAATTGAAAACCGCGAGCTCAATATTAATGCACAAAGGCAAGGAAAACACTTGAAAAGGACTGGCAATATCATAATAAAAAATGTCGATAGTGTCGAGGCCGTGATCAACTATGAGATTTTTTGATTCGAATTTGGTTATCAGTTGAATGGTAAGATTGGTTTTTATCTTTTTTTCTTTTATTGTTATTTTTCTAATTAGTATAGAGTGATTTAGATTTCTGTTGTCAACTATAAGACTGGCTACAAAATAGAGAGATTTTGTAGCCAAGCCAATTTTCATATAAAATTTGGAAAATGTTAGTTAAATAAACATATAATTTTCTTATTTCATTTTCTTTTAGGATAGGATGTATCTTGTGGTGATCTCATAATATGGAGCATTGTTGGACTTAGTTGATTAGTCACCTCTTTTGGTTTATTCTGTAAATCAAAACAAAACTTGTATAATTTTGAAGATACAGTTTGATATTGAGTGGCTTTTTAGACCCTCAATTTTTGTAAATTTTAGATCCTTTTGAGATATGATCCTATCTTAGAAGATAGGATGCTTAGCTTACTTGAACTCTTTAAATACTCTGTATTTTGTAATAGAAGACATCTTGGCTGAGAGAAAAAGATGGATGATTAATTCAAGAACCTAATGAAACAATATTCATGCATTTTGGCTTTAGCCTCTTGTTTATTAATGCTATCATTTATGTTTTGTTAATGCTGCTACATATATAGATTTGATATCTTTAGATTAAATGATCTATGATGTGTGGGATTGTTGTATTAAATACCATCCATAATTTGCTTCTCAAAATATAAATGCTTTGATCATATTTTAAGTTAAAACGATAGGGATTATCTTTCAATTTTAATTGAAAAATGAAATGTACAGGTTACTTTCAGATTTATCTTGCAGTAATCATGTATAATTATGAGATCACAGGTTTATGTCTGTGTCTCCACTTCAGTCGTTAAAACCCAAACTACCAACATATGTTATGGATTTATTTAGAACAGTCTTAAGGTTCATTGCAGGTTTCCCTCTTGGACGTGGTAGTTGGACATTCTCTAATCATGCAGATTCTTGGATACACATCACTAACTCACTAACAGGTTAGCTCATTTATATTTTTTTGTCAGTTACTTATCACTGAAACTCGAATGTATGGTTCAACTTTTAACTATCCACACGTTTCTGTTTCATAGTATTTTTTACATACTAGTTTAGATTTATAAAGGAAAAATAAAAAATATTTTTATGTTCTTTCTTTATCTGCTTCCTAGAAGCAATCATTTTTCACATTGATTTTTGTATGTTTCGATTAAAACTTGCAGTTTGTAAATCATGTACATAAGTAAGATTTGTATATCTTTTGCTTAAATATATCTACAACGGTTACATTATACATATGTACATATATCTATAGTGATTAGTAATTAGTTAGTTATTTCATTTCTTTTATTCTATTCTTTTAGGACTTTTAGATTGGCTAACGGATCTATTAAACCTTTCGAAACAAGTTACACCAAACGGCTTGGGTTATTTAGACAACCTTGGACCAAACTCATTTCTTTCAGTTGACGGATAGTCATTGTTTCCTGCCAACAGATTCTCAAAGGAATGTCAAAGGAATACCATGTTAAAATTTTGGTATGCTCGTTTAACCATAAAAAATGTCACATCATTGTGACCCAACCATAGGTATTTACTATGCCACCCATGAACAAAATAACCTTTTCTTAGATTGAATGATTCTGGTATATCCACACTAGAACCAACAAATAAACCCTAACCAAAAACACCACTGCTATGGAAGCAACACAATACCAAGAGAAATTTTCTCTTCTAATAGAAGCATACATTTACCAAGAGAAGCACACAAGAGAGCTACCAGAAATACTAAGATTACATCACGACAATGGTTGCACCACCCTCTCCATACTTGCACCTCCTTCTGCTGCAACTGTAGTTGCTGCAGCTACTAATATTCATACTTTCACCCTCCTTCTGTTGAGAGAGTGTATGAGGGTGTACAAATGAGCTAAGGATTCACCTTATTTATACTTATTCTACCAGTGAAATTTCCCCACAGGGCCTACCTCTCTTTTCTGGAAAATATAATTTACGTTGACGTTTTCTAGCAGGGATGACTTCCCTTTCTAAGGTTTTCTATTTCTTTATTACTATTCTCCTTGGTCTGACTTCTCTTATAGGGTTTTCACACATATGTTTAATGGTTCTCTTACTTCCAGAATATTCTATTCTAAGTACAAAGATTACACTTGGAGGTTAATACCTCCTTTAACTACCAAAACATCAATACTCCCTCTTAGATAGGGATGTATTAACTGAGATGTTATTCATGTAATGGTATCAATCACATCCATCCATATCACATGGCATGGGAAAGAATCACATGGTCTTGCATAATAGTCTACAAGTAGCATCACCATAGCCACACAGGTTATCTCATGATCAGACATATCATATATCAAGTAGCATGGCCAAATAGGTCATCTCATGATCAAATAGATCATGTAACAAGTATCACCATCATAGCCACATAGGCTCTATCATAGTCACACATATAGACTATCTGATGGTCATATCATAGTCATGCATTTGGGGTCTCATCATCCTTTGGGGATTTATGACATCACATGGCTTCAACTCAACGAATCACACAAAATATGAAATCTAGTTCATAAAGAGCTAGTGAATCATCATCTCACACATAATATGACATCTAGTTCATAACAAACTAGTAACTCGCCAACTCACACAGAATATGGCATCTAGTTCATAAAGAACTAGTAACTCGTTAGATCACATAGAATCTGACATCACAAGAAGTTTTGTAACCACATATAACATGCATCCATAGTAGTAACCAGCATAAACTAAATCCCACTAGTTGGCACATAAGTCATGATGGGACTTTCTTCTGGTCCACAATAACCAAGCACTATATCTACAGTCATAGAAACAACCATCTCATGTAGAACTACGTAACAGGGTGACTGAGTATCATATGGAGTCTTACCATCTCACATGGACAAAGTTCTCACATGAATAAGTCCTCAAGGGACTAAGTCTCATGTGGGATCTCACAGGTTGCGCTCTCATATGAATAAGCCCCACTAGTTGTCACACCAATGTGACATGCGTACCTCACTATTTCACTGGAGTAGCTATGCATACCAGAATATTTCATTGGAGTAGCAATATCTCATCATACCAGATTATTTCATTGGAGTAGCAATATCTCATCATACCAGATTATTTCATTGGAGTAGTTATGCGTACTAGACTATTTCACTAGAGTAGCAATATCTTAGCGTACCATAATATTTCACTGGAGTATCTATGTGTACCAGACTATTTCACTGGAGTAGCAATATCTCAACATACCAGACTATTTCACTAGAGTAGCTATGCATACAAGAATATTTCACTCGAATAGAAATATCTCAACGTGAAAGACTATTTCATTGGAGTATCTATGCGTACCAAACTATTTCACTAGAATAGTAATATCTCAATGTACTTTACTATTTCACTGGAGTAGAAATATCTCAACGTACCAGACTATTTCACTAGAGTAACTATGCATACTAGACTATTTCACTGGAGTATTTATGCGTACCAGACTATTTCACTGGAGTAACAAACTTGTGTACTAGACTATTTCACTGGAGTAGTAGACGTCCAACACACTACATTGGCCCTCTAGTTGTCTCAGAGGCACTCTCTCCCTGAAGGATCTGCGTGAAGCCTCTAACAACACAAACTGATTTGGCCTCCAAATCTAGGAAAACACACTCTCCTCGAAGGATCTACACATACATTATCCTTACTAGTGCCATAGTCAGTGCTCGATCATGACAACCTGTTGTCCACACTATACCATGTTGTTATCTAGAGTTTCATCTGTAACCCTATCACAAAGACATGTCCTTCTGGAACACACCGATCTTGTCCCTGAAGTACTCTAACTTCACCCTTGATATAGGTTTGGTTAACACATCAACTACCTAATAATTTGTAGCCACATACTAGATATTCATCCCTCCTCTCTACACCATATCCTTGATATAGTGATACTTGATTGTGATATGATTTGACTTGTTATGAAACATTGTGTTCTCCTGACAACTTCACACAGCTCTGGTTTTCGCACCAGATGCAAGTCACCTCTAACTCGAGATCAAACACACCATATAGCAACTTATGAAGCCACATTGCTTCACTGCTACCTGAGCATGTTGCTATGTACCCTGCCTCAGCCATACTGAGGGCTACACTAGTCTGCTTTCTGCAGAACCATGAGATCATACCTGATCCCAAACTAAAACAACATCCAGATGTACTTTCTTAGTCTGTAGCACTACCAACCCAATCTGAATCTATGCACCCATGCAGTCTAATCTCACAATCCTCATCATACCTGAGTTTATAATCCATTGTACCATTAAGGTACCTCAACACATGTTTTTCTATAACCAAGTGAACACATCTTGACTCAACCATATACTGACTCAATGTGTTCCCCGCAAAACATATATCTGGACTTGTGTTCATTAAGTACATCAATGAATCAATCATTTGTCTATACATTGTCACATCGACTGTCTCTGAAGATGTATCACTCAATAACTTTAGATTTGTCACCATCAGTGTAGGAAACCAATCCCAAGCTCATCAAAATAATTGTTTGGCATATCTTGCCCTGGGTGCATGCTTAAGCCTGTACAAATATTTCTTCAATATGCAGACATGAGACTCCTTCTCATGTATCTTGTGGATTCTCTATGTACACTTCTTCTGGCTATTGGAGCAAGTGTCCCATCATAATATTATCCTCTTGATGAGAGAATCATCTCGCCACAAATCAAGATTTGTACATATCTATACTATTTTCTTCAACATGCTTGATCTTGTAGATCAATTTGGAAGTCATCACTGACTTCCCTTCTAATCTCAAGAAAAAAATCCATATCCCAATCCTTCTGGCTGGCTTCCTTCTCTATCACTGAAACAAGGGAATCTTCCAGGAGGTCTCATATCTCCTCGAAGCCTTTGAAGTTTCGATCTAGTATCCTCAACTAATGGAACTTGTCTGTCAGCCCTGAAATATGTCTCTCTCTCCCATCTAAATATTAAGAGGAATACTTTCTAAATTAAAGTCTTTAAGCCATTGACTCTCTCTGAGATTAGGCTCACTCTAAGTCTCCATGCTCCCTCTGAATATTGACTCCCTATGAGTCTATATAATCTTTGGAGCCATATGCTCCCTCTGTGTGTGATGATTTCCTCTGAAGCCTCCTATGAATGGTCCTGGGGAGGCTTCTCCTCCCTACTAGATCATGAGACATGAATCCCTCTGAAATTTATTCCCTTCTGAGATAGTACTTGGTGGGGTCCCTTGCCTCACCACTGGTGGAGACATCTGTTCCTCATGATATGGCTCATCAATTCTATATATCTTTGCATCTTGCAAAGTGTCACGGGACCATCCTGATCTCTTCTTGGTTACTGCAACGATTATGGGTAGGACCTTTTGAATCTACTAAATCTTCTTGATGATCTGAAGAAACAAAGTTACCAACTTAATGAGAGATGTGACCTCAAAACAAGAACTCTAGCCCAAAAAACCCATATTTTTGCATAAAAAACATCAAAATCAACCCCTAAATAAAAAAGTGGTGCTACCGACAACATCATTTTTTTAAACGGGGTCAAAATTACAACATTTTTCAAACATGACCTTCAAAACTCAGACAATATCTCAAAAAACTCTTAAAATCAACACCTAAAAAAAAGATGTTTTTTTCTTTTCAAAACGTTAAAATTAAGATAATTTGAAATCGTATTTTTAGCACTTGGTACCATTAAAACCAAAACCTCAAAATCAACCATCAAATTGAAAAGTATTACTAATGGTAGAACCCATTCTAAAATTGGGGTATGAAAATGACACATTTTATAAAGTGGTAAAATAACTCATCATTACTGTAAACAAAATCATAAAATCAACCCTTAAATGTTTATTTTTTAAATCTTATTATCACTCAAAGCACAAGGTAATACATAATGCCATGAAAATATCACAATATACTTTAAAAATTCAACGTCACTTCTTAATAATTTTTTTACTTTTAATAAAAAAACGTAAATACAAGTTACATTGAAAGAAACATAAATTATTTCTTAAAAGTATAGTTATATTGTCCATATTCAAAACATATTAGCTAAACTTTTTTATTATATTATCCATAATCAAAACATATAACTCATAAAACATAAAAAAAGATTCATAACTTCATGTAAGATCATATGTAAGTTCAATGCTCATTTTTAGTTACCATACAAGCATCATATGGATCAAAAATACATAAAATGTTTCATACACTTATTCAGATTGACTCGTGGTTTCTGAAATACCATCAGAGTCTACATTATCTTCATATGAATGATTGGATGAAGATGTAGATGATTCATACTCTTCTCTATTTTCGATGAATGCACCATCTGAGTCTACATGCATTCCCAACATTTCAAATGTCAAGTTCCTTTTAGATCTACGACTAGGTTCAACAGACTCCCATATTGCATTTACTTCTTGTGGCAACAACCTCTTGATAATCTCTTTTTTGTTGGAGCGAAGAGTTCCTCTCTCTGTCAAATTGAAGTCATAAAAAAATATGTCAACACCATATAATTTTAAGAGGCCAATGCGACGAGGAGTTGTATTTTGACCATTTCTTCTTCTCTTTCTATTGACATGTTTCTCAACCACCATCTTTGGCTTGTACACACCATTGAATGGTTGTGTACTTGTTGCATACCAATTCACTTCAATTGCAATAACATCATCATTTTCTTTCTCAATCTTTATAACCTTTCCAATCCAGAATGGATAACCATGTGGATCTTCAGTCACTAAAACTACGATCATGCTACCCTCCTTAATATCGTGTACTAATCCCATGTAAAGGCAATCCATGGCTTCACGTTGTGCATGTGACATTCCTGAACCAATATACATTTCTATTTCCCCTGCTTATGTAAACTCAATAACACCTTGAGATTCTTGTTGAACTTCAATAATGTTTGTTTCTTCAGATTCATTTGGCATATTTTGTAGCCAATGAAATGGAGTCTTCAACATTTTATCTTCATTTTTTGAGCTTGAAATTATGTCACTTTGACTATTGAAAAAAGAATCCCACCAAACATAATCAAAAACATCAAAGTACTCATATATATCCTTAATGGACTTTTTTTATTTCTTCCAAGCATTCAAAATAATCTACATCTCTATTATGCCTCTGTGCATTATGGATTTCAACAATTGATTGTAAAAATAATAACTTTGATACAAATATTGGATGATCTGGAATGAACTTCAAAAATTCTAAACCTGATGAAGGCCCCCATTCTGTAGTAGTTGAATACTACTTTCCCCATATAAGTGTTTTCCCATCAATCTTTTTGAAACAAAATTGATGTTTGAATCTAATGTCATTAAGTTCCTCAATACATTTTTATTCACAATGTGATCCCTGAATAAATCTTCGTATGTCAACAATTTCTTCTAATATATGAAAAATAAGCTCTTGAATGTATGCTTTCTTAATACATTCAATCAATGATGGTAGGCTTCCAACATTTTTCCTCTTCAATGTTACTGAAAAGTGACTAAACATTTGATCAATATGATCACAATTGTGTCCAACAAGAAGGAAACCAACTTTCACATTTTGAAATATTCCCATTTCAATAAGCATTCTTAGATATCCAAACAAAATTTTATTTTTATTTTCACGAATAGTGTTGTCGAATTGTAGATAGAGAACTTGAGGAAGATTTCCAAACTAGTGAGTGAGCACATGATGAATTATGGTGATGGTCATATTTGCATCATAATGAATATTTGGAGCTATGAAGTAAACATTAGACACATTTTCCATTGAAAACCATACAACCAACCAAGTGAAACTGAATGGAATTCTCTTCCTGTAAATTTTTGGGTGTACGGACAAAATGTGGTAGAAGTGTTTTCTTCTGGTCCATGCCATCAATTATCATACCTAAATATTTGTTTGGAGCATCAGAACACTTCTTCTGATGCTTGTACAACTTTTTCATTTCACTTGATTGTTGATTCTGATGTTCTTGAAGTGCTTTGAATATGGAATCTACACATGACATACAATGAAAATATTGATCATATGTTTTCATAGTCGATAACTATTCAAGTTAAAAAAAAAAAATAGTAAATACATACCTCTTTCTACCCCTTCAGATTTATCTCTTCTCTATTTAAGAGTAGCACATATACTGCAAATCCCCATCCTTGACTTCTTAGGAATATGGACATTGTTGAATTGTTTCTTCCATATTCTTGTAAAATATGCGTATGTAATAAAATTACCATTTCCTTCAACACCTCCAACATATCCTTTGTACAAGTTGTAGATTTCGCTCCTTGAGAAATTATTTGGAATATGTAGTGTGTCTCTATCCGACATACACTCTATATGTTTGGAAAATAAATCATGCATCCATGAAAATATAGTGTTTGTCAATGGCTGTTAAGAACCAAACATCAATATAGCATATAAAAACCTCAGGAAAAGTACTCAACGCCTTGAAAAAGAGATAATTTCAGATAATAAGCCTCTTCGAGGGGGCAACCTCCTTTTACCCCACTTAAATGTTCAAGTACCAGATG
>ML782223.1:136461-201451 GCA_009831015.1 Picea engelmannii | reverse complement strand
TAATCTAAATTACAACTAATGGCCTAAAGCCGACATAAATAAAATAGCATTACTAATCTAATATGCCCCAATTAAGGGGTAATGAGCCAATATTAGGGCTTAACAATGGCCCACTCTCTCGTCCATGATGTACCTGTGAATAAAATGAAGGATATTTTTCCAACCTTGTCTGGATTCTTGATAGACGAAGATTACCAATTGAGTGAATTGTTTTGAAAGCCTTTCTGCAAAGTAAAATATTCCCAATGCGATAATCATATCCTGTATAGGTGGATATCATGCACCCCAACAAATATGAATTTTGCATGCTCTTATTCATTGACAAATATGCCTTCCTTTTATTCAAGGCATGCATGTAGTACATGCTTTTAAAACAATTCTTTTAACAACATTCACTTGAAATCAATTCACTTATGGAAATTGATTTAGTGATAAATTATTTCCTAGACCTTGTATAACTAGAATGATTTGGATTGATATAAAAAGGTCTAGTCCTGGTCCCAGACACATTGTTTATTTGAAATGTCTCCACTATTTCATCATCTTCACTAGAAGGATTTTCCTTATCACGAAAAGGAATATCAAACAAAACATTGTCAGGAGACTGAACTAGAGAATGTCGATCACCTTGATTTGTTGGAGCTGAATGATTGAGAACATGATCTCCATTCCTAGGTCCATCATCTTCATTGATAATCGCGTTCATTAGAGGAATATCAAAATCACTAGAAACATGATTACCATCCTCACCAATTCCATTGGATATTGCATGAAAATATTCACTTGAAGGAAAATCATCATCACCCATAAGACTGTCAATGCCATTAATATTCTCACTTGGAGAAAATTTTCCATCTTCGTCATCGATAGCTTGAAAATCCTCATTTGGAGGAAAATCATCATCAAAATTGTGTCTACCATTGACATAATCATCTTCATTTCTTTCAAAATCCCTATTTGAGTGAAAATTGTCACCATCATGCTTAGTGCCTTGAAAATCTTCATCAGTATCTTGAAAATCCTCACTTGGAGGAAAATCAACATCATCAACATTGTTGCCTTTTAATTTAACACTTGAGAAAGGGTGTCGACCAGTGGCATAATCATCTTCACTACTTTAAAAATCCCCACTTGAGAGATATTCTTCATCATCCTCATTACTGGCTTGAAAATACTCACTTGGAGGAAAATCTTCATTATCTTCATCGATACCTTGAAAATCCTCATTTGGAGGAAAATCACCATCACCAACACTTCTTCCTTTAAATTCCTCATTCGGAAAAGGTTGTCCATCATTTCCATAATAATCATCATTAATTTTAAAATCCCCACTTGGGGGCAATTCTTCGTCATCCTCATTTGTGCCTTGGAAATCCTCACTTGGAGGAAAATCTTCATCAGTACCTTCAAAATCCTCACTTGAAGGAAATTCATCATCACCAACATTGTTGTCTTTAAATTCCCCACTCGGGAAAGAGTGTCCACCATTGTCATAATCATCTTCACTTCTTTTAAAATTTCCACTTGAGGGAAATTCTCCATCATATTCATTGGTGCCTTGGAAATATTCATCGGTACGTTGAAACTCTTCACTTGGAGGAAACTTTTCATCCCAATCATTTAAACGTTGATCATAGTCTCCACTTTAACCCAAATTTTGATTATTTTCATTATTATTAAACTGTTGAATAGATTTATCACCATTATATTCCTCCTCTTCATCACTGGTGCCTTCAAAGTCCTTTGATTTAGGACTTTCATGAGGAACATGTTGAATAAAATTGCTTGCACTATGATCAAACTTCTGACTAGCTGAAAAATGTGATGCCTCGTTTGCATTACAAGCATTCCTATCACATTTCCTAGTCCCAATAGAAGAGGTATGTGAACAGTTTGATGATGTCTCAGAAATAAAATATTCTTTATCCGATGAAGCCATCCCTTCTCTCTAAGAACATAGAATGATACAAATGGTCACCCTCCCAATGACATTATTATAACTTGCATAATGATCTTTTCCCTCTAAATAACCCCCCCCCNAAATCTCTCTAAAATTCCCCCCCCAAAATATTCCCCAAAATTTCACCCCAAAATATTCCCTCCTAAATTTCCCCCTCAAATTTTCCCTCCTAAATTTTCCCTCAATTTTTTCCCTTTGTTATTTTCCCTTAAAAATTAAAAGCAACTTTTACTCTTTTATTTTGTTATTTACATGTTAAATACAATATTTCTCATGTTTATTTATTTATCCCATATTCATTAAACATAGCAATGATCCATATAATTTTAGCTATATATGTAGACAATATACCTAATTTTTATTTATCCCACATTCGTTATACTAACATTAATTTATATCATTTGTGTTATATATACACAATCTTGTTTTATCTTTTTACATTGTGTGATATCTTGGGCAGTATTTCGTTAAAGGATTTGGAGCAAGCTACAAGGGAGAAACATCGAGAAGACATCCAAGAAGAATCTATCATTTTAGAGGTTAGTTATTTTTTAAATTATTACCTTTTACCAAAACAACAATTATAAGATCATCTTTGAATCACATAATATTTTTTCATGCGAAAATTAAAAAAACTTACATTTTTTTAGATGTTTTCTAATTTTTTCTAAAAAAATCCCAACTTTAAAAAAAATTTGAGACTCTTTTCAAAAACATTTAACAAAAATCCTTAAAATTTTTTGAAAATAAAAAGAAAAAATCCAAATTTAGGTATAGTTTTGTAAAACAATTTAGTTTTTTTATTGTTTTTTACTTAAGTTTTTTTAGTTTTGGCCCATGGTGGTTACTAATCAATGTCAGGGGCTTGGTCACGGGGGGGGGGGGTGGGGGTGATGCCGGGCTGAGGGCTTGGTTGTGGGGGATGGGGAAATGCCTAAGATTGTCCCATCCCCCCCACGACTAAGGCACGGTCCCATGGGACTGTGCCTTAGCTGCCGGGGGTTGGGGAGATGTCGGGCATCGAACCAACCCCCCATGGCTAAGGAACGATCTCGACATAAGCCTAATAACTCCATGGGTCAAAATGTTTTAAATATGGTTAAAAAAAAATTGTTTTTTAAATTAGTTTTTATATTTAATGTTTTTTTTAGTTTATTATAATGTAAAAGGCCTAATTTTATTTATTTATTTATTTTATTATTATTTTTTATCTTATAGGAAAATGGCAGGAAAAAGATTATCTATGAATATATCTGGATCACGACCTGCAATAATGGAATCCAAAATTGCAACTGGAATCTCCATGAATGTTAAGAAACAAAATGATAGCATAACACCTAAGATATCAAGGGAAATGAAGAATGTTAGAGAGTGAAAATCTGTGGAAGGTGAAAACAAACTGGAATATTCTTGGTTTGCTAAAGACAAGAAAGGCAACAATGGAGATCATATATATTTTTATTGTGCCGAATTAGAACATGGGCAAGGAAATTATCAGGCACTTAGCCTGTTACGATATATATGTTTGGTGTCAACCACAGATATTGTTTATGCACTTGCCAAACAAGGAAAAACTTATATCAAGTTTAGATATTGTTTAAAATTAAGAAATTATAACAAGAATGAATGTTTTTCAAAATTATGTGCATCCATCGTTGATGACATTGAGAAAGACAATGTAAGTTTTTTATTTTTATTTTTGTGTCGTTTATTATTTTTAGTATCATGGTAATGTTTTAATTTTATTTAATGTGAAAATGTTATATTTTATTTTTACAAGATTTTGTTGAACGACTTTCACATATGTTAGTGGGGATTTACTCTACAAAGAATAATATCATGGATGTCATCAATGCTTTTCATATTGAAAAGACACAAGAATGAAGGAAAAATAAACAAAAAATAATGGAGGTTGAATCTGCAAGAGTAGAAAGAGAAGAACATGAAATAAAAAAGAAAAATCCTCATTCAAGAAATCCTAAAGGATTACATTTTAAAATGAGGAAACTCCAAATGAATATTTTGTTGAGATTGGTCCCAATGATGTTATCACTCCTTCTTACAAAAAAAATAAACAAGATAAACACAAAAGAGCGATGGTTGATGATGAGTCTATTCCTATTGATTATGAAGAAATCATCGATTTATATGAAACACATTTAAATCATAAGAGGAAGAAAACAAATGTTGATAATGTTCAAGAATCCATCGTTAGCTTAGAGTATTATAGTGAAAGTCCTAAAGGCAGTAGAAAAATAATAACACCATGTGTTAATCTAGAGGATGGAATTATGAAAACAACACAAAATGACATTCGAAATAGAATGAGCATGGTGAACTTAGTTGATGATGGCCACACATTTCAGTTGAATGTGAAACAACTTTATAAACCCACAAAAGGGAAAGAAAATAATCAAATTAGAAAACCACATCACTTGCATATTCACAATTTGAAAGCATTGATTAGGTATAATCCATATGCACATGTGGTTGACTACCTAGTTCTTGTTGACCCAATGGAAGTTCCTACGAGGGAAGAATTTGATAGATCAAAATGTTTTGAATACAAATATTATGTGATTGGAGGAAATCATTATGCAGATGCTAGAAGAGAATCTATTCAAGAATATCCCAATAATCCTCTTTTTGAGACAGTCAAATGCATAATTTATGTTGTTTTAACAGATTTAGAGGCAAAGTTACTGGCATGGGATCATAACACAGACGATGAGTACATAATGTCTATGAATTTCATTCAAAGTGTGAGATTTATCCATAATGAATTTTCTAAAATATGTCATGGGGAGAGATCAAATGTTGATGTCAAGTTTCGAAAGCAATGTTGTATGGAAATACGATTCCCAGTTGATGATGAGAATACAAAAGAAAAAAATCTCAAAGGAAGTAATATATTTAGAGTTTTGGATAGCTATTTTCAACTGGGATTTAGAACTGGACAGATATGGGATTTAATAGATGAGATCTTCACCCCATGGGAAAATATTAGTATAAAAAATCAAAGAGTTAAGAAGGCTAAACCATTGATATGTGGCACAAGTAAGACAGGTCCTGCCATAAAATATCTTCCAGATGATATGACTATAACATCTTGGAGATCAATACAAGGATTTAAGGATGATAAACTTATCATAACTATATTATCATGTATTAAGTTGGGAGAATTTTCAATGGAATAAATGTGTGATGAATTTAAAAAGTAAGTTTGTTAAGTTATTTTTATTTATGTTAGGACAAGAAAATTATTTTTTTTAGTTTAACATATCAATATTCTAAGTATTTTGTTATATATATCATTATAAGATTATTTTTATTTATTTATTCACAAGGTGTATATGAGAATACAAGAGGAAATGGTCAATATGTTGAATGAAGAATGTTGGGATGATGTTAAACTCAACTATCCAGATTCAAGCTCTTCAGTAGTATTGAAACAATTTTTTGTTGCATTCAAAAATGTATGTTGATTTATTACATTCATATTATTCGTTTGTAAGTTAATTTATTTATATTTTAATAGTTATAGGTATATAACTATATGTTTGTTTGTTTCATTAAATATGTCAAAGAAGAATGCAGATGGAGTACCTGAAACTTTTAGAAGTTTTATTCAAAAAGCCAATTTTGAAAGAGAAAGAAGGAGACGTGTTCAAAATGTTCAACTTGATGACACCCTTTATCAGTGCATTTGGAATGGGCTCAACACTATTCAATATAAAGTGATATTAGGTGATTGTGAACAACTTGAAAATATTTTTCCTAAAAAAGAATACTCCCTAGTTATTGTGGATATCCCTCATGGTTATAATATCCAAAACAGTGTATATGATACTGAGCCTTTTACTTACCAAGCTTTCAATAAAGTGGTTATGGGATTTATAGAAGTTACAACATCACCATTTTGGAGATTTCTAGTATTTCATTCATACACACAACAAGGACTAGTACAATCAAGATTCAAGGGGAAATAAAAGACAAGGATGCAATTTATTTGGTAAGATATTGAAAGTGTATGTTTAGCAATTAAGATTAGAAAACAATTTTATTAATTCACATGTTAATTGAATTTGCACTTATTTATGTTACAGACACAAGCCTAAAATTCATAGCTCCAATAGAGAATCATTTAAACGTGATTTTGAGAGTATACATATTGAAACCTGGACAAAAGATGATTCTTATAATTCTATTCTTGTCAATGCAAAGGATGGAGAGACTCCTATTAGTATATCGGTATACAATTATGTGGTTAGAAAGCTAACATATGAGGAAAAATATTTGAAGGGAGAGATGGTTAACATTTATCATAAACCACAAACATTAATTAATTATCTTATAGATACATTTTCAAATGAAGGAGATTGAGTTTTGGATTTGTTCTCAGGTTCAGGTAAGAATTATGATCTAATATTTATGAAATCATACTTCAATATTATATTATTTTTAATTTATGTCTTTTTACAGTATCTAAATTCATTATTTATTTAGTATTTGGTGATTAGGTACAACATTAGTGTGTTGCCTACAGAAAGGAAGGAATTTCATAGCCATTGAAAGTGACCCAATGCAATGTTGTTTTATTCAACAAATAATTAATGCTATTCCATCTCTTCCAGATGAAATGAAAGAAGTTGTCTTAAGGAAAGGATATTTTAGTGTATCAAAGGTGGAAAATTTGTCAAAGGAACCTCAATTACCATTAGGAGGAATGATTGGAAAGGATCACTTTGGAGAACTTGCGAATATCAAAGAGCCAATGGAAGAACAAAATGACACAATGGAAGCAAAAATGATGTCGAAGAAGATGATAATGTGTCTGTTGAGAATAATGAATTTCGGATATATGATATTGTTGATTAGTTTTAAGATTCCTTTGAATACGATGCTCAATTTTGTAAATTTTTGATGAGCTATAACTATAATGTTTTGACTTTCAGATTTTAAAATAAGAATAAGATGTATATATTGTTGTTTTGTGATGAATCTTTTTATTGTTTATTTTTTTTCATTTTGTTTGTATGTGAATCACTATACATTGGAAAATTTTATTAAATGTTGTCATTTTTTACTTCAAATGTATACAAATATGAAAGAAAATGATAATTTTTTATAAAATGTTGATTTTTTTGTTCAATTATGTCCATAAAAATGCTTTATTTGACATGTTATTTTAAGGAATCTGTACTAAAATGTATAGGTTTTTTATTATACATGGCTATAAAATGTGTATTTGTTTGCTAAATATTAAAAAATAGTGTTATTTAACTACAATTATTTTCAATTTATTGAAGTAAAGATAAACAGTGTGTTAAAAATGATGTTTTTCACTATATTTAAAAAGTATGGAACAATAAATTAATTAAGGCGACAAAATTATATGAAAAATCGTAACTTCAAAAAAGTAAATGGTAACAAATATTTTTAAGATTGAAAGAAGCATGAAAAAATGACTAAAAACACCGTTGAATAAATTTTATTTTTAGAAAAAATTGAAAATAGATGAAAAATAAGCATTTAAAAAAATAATGTGGAAACATTGTGGATCGAAAAAATTAAAATATAAAAAAACCGCCTAAAACCAAAGGGGGGGTCCTACCAGTAGCACGATTTTTAAAAACGGGGTAAAAAATTGAACCCCCCCAAAAACGAGAACTATATAGAGTTCTCATTAAGTCGGTAACTATGTTAAGAGTGATCAACTGAACTAGAGGGATTTGTTCAGTCATCTTTGGAGCCTTCTTCTACTTACAATCAATCTCCATATGAGATACTTCGTATCTCGCAAAAGTACCTTTCTCCGTCCTCTTTTTCTTCAGTACATGGATGTATGTGGTTGTCTATACAACTTCTTATCTGAATAACCTACTCCATGTATCAAACTAGAGACAATATAATATGTTTCCTCCTCCAACCGTCACTATAGCTCCCCTCAGAGTTATCACCTATGACCTTCCCAGAACAAGACCAACAACAAGGGAAAACAATAGAAAAGAATAATACTCTTATAATAATAATAAAACCAATAACGAGAATAATCGTCACAGTAGCTCCTTCTCAGAGCTATCACTTGTGACCTTCCTGGAACAAAAGCCAAAAACAAAAATACAATAATAAGAAATAGGAACAACACTCTTCTAGTGTTTTGATCAATCATTCCTCCATGGTATCCTGCCCGAGACAATAGCAACATGAGCAAAAAGTATAATATCATTTTCATAATAACATATCTATGTTAACGATAATAAAGACAATTTCATGGTATAGCATTACCAAGGTGACTTGCTTGGAAGAAAAACAAGAAACATCTCCTAGAGGAGATGTTAGTTCATCTTGAAAACAAGTACAATAAGCATTTATATCAATAGTAGTCACATGCTACCAAGTATTCATTGTATCTAGCAGTAATAAAACCTTTCAAAGATTGTTGTCACAACTACTAGTGTTTACTTGTAATGTGAAAATTGGAAACTTGTCAATTTAATGAATCAAACCTGGAACCTAGAGTCTTATCTTCAAGAATGAGTGTTTTTTCTTTTATTATGAGTCTCCTTCACTCAATATGACACATATACTCTCCAACTTGTCCCCTGTACTAAAACAATAAGCTTTCTTGACAAAAATCTGAGTTAGGGAATATAATGCAAGTAAACTCGAAAATATCAACCTTAACCAATCTAATACTTTGACTAGATTCAATTTATAACTTTAAATTTGACTAGAGGTTAGTATGATAATCATAACTTCAATAGATCAAAATACAACTAGATGTTCATAAGATGACACAATTCCATAATAGCTAGAGGCATATCAAAACAATCAAACCTGGAGTGCATTGTTCCTTTGAATGTTTTGGATCTGAGATACCTCTGGATCTACGATTTTTTCTTGAATAAAAGATCCCCTCTCTTGAAATCACCCTCAAGATAGTGATACAGTTTAAACTTATACGAGTACATACCTGTGGCAGGAGTGGAAAAAAATGAAAAGCAATGACGAATCCTAAGACTTCAAAGTTATCCAACTTGCAATCTGAAGGTAGTTGGAGATGCACTAGGGTATGGCGCACTAGGAAAACTAAAAGTTAGGCCCAACACTTCACAAACAATTTCACTGCAACTGGTACTGCAACTAGTGCTACAACTGGTGCGAAGAACCTGGCACAAAGCAACTGGCACTCCAACTGACATGAAGCAATTGGCACTGCAATGGGCACAAAGCAACTGGAACTGCAACTACAATGGGTATTGTAACTGTAACTGGTACTGCAGACCTAGGGTTTTATGAGAAAACCCTAATTTCTCAACTACAGAAAATTGCAGATCTGATCTGGGGAAAAGATGCACCCTACTAAGGTGACATTCTTGGTGGGTTCGGTAAGTTCTCAACAAGATTAACAAGGGGGGAAACTAAGGATATTCCTTCCAATGGTTAGACTTTACAAAGGAAACTAGCTCTGATACCATGTTAAAATTTTGGTATGATTGTTTAATCATAGACAATGTCACATCATTGTGACCCAACCATAGGCATTCACTATGCCACCTCGAGCACACTAACCTTTTCTTATATAGAATGATTCTGTAAAGTCCACACTAGAACCAATAGATAAACCCTAACCAGAAACACCATTACTACATCAACAAAACAATAACAATAGAAATTTATTCTACTAATAGAAACATACCTTTACCAAGAGAAGCACACAAGAGAGATACTAGAAAGACTGAGATTATGCCACAACAATTGCTGCACCACCCTCTCAAGACTTGCACCTCCTTCTGTTGCAATTGCAGTTACTGCAAATACTACTCCTCATACTTGCACCCTCCTTCTACTGAGTGAGTGTATCAGGGTGTACAAATGAGCTAAGGCATCACCTTATTTATACTTGTTCTTCTAGTGAACTTTTCCCACAGGGTCGACCTGTCTTTTCTGGAAAATTTAATTTACTTTGACTTTTTCTGGTAGGGCTGACTTCCATTTATAGGGTTTTCTATTTCTTTATTACTATTCTCCTTGGGTCAAAATCTCTTCTAGGGTTTTCACATATCTCTTTAATGGTTCTATTACTTCTGGAATATTCTATTCCAAGTACAAAGGTTACACTTAAAGGTTAACACCTCCCGCAGCTACCAAAACATCAACAAACTACGGTCAAGATTTTGTCCTAAGGAGACTAGGAATACTAGAACTTATACCTAGTGGATAAAAGAAAGAATTTTATCATGTAGCTCTGGTAAGAGAAGAAGTTAGAGTTTTGTGGCATTTGAAAACCCTAGTGCTACCTAATGTGCTTGTTATCGAGAAGATAGAGGGAATATATCTCGTACAAGTGTGGGATACAAATGTAGGTTCCAAAAATGACTTACCATTGTGTATGCTACCTTGTTGATGATCTCTAATGGAGTGAGATATTAACTAATGTTATCTTATGGTTTCCATCACTAGGGTTTGAAGAGCCCAGCTTCTAACAACCCCTGATAAGATATTGGTCGATGCATGTACTTCATATTATAAATATATATGAAGTGTTTGGGTTGTCCAAATGTTGTGTACTTGCATAATTGAATTTTATCTTATGTCATCTTCGTAATTGAGTAATTATAGTACTAGTTATGGAGGTTAATTTGACATAACATTGAGTTGATACTGTTAAGTGATTTACAATTATGTAGAAGATAAATGAGAAAAATTATTTCTATAATAAATTATTGTAATATGACATTTTTTAGGTCACAATATTTTCAAGTGACCACTATTTGAGTGTGGATTTTCATTGGATTTAGATGGAGATAATTCAAGAGGTAGTCCATTTATTGGTTGTGAGTTAGAATATGGATATCCACAACATTCATGCAAATAATTCAGAAAGAATGATTTATCGATGATGTAGAGATACATGGTTGATTAGCAAGAAATGCTACTTGAGAACCATTAATTGCTTATGGATTTAGCACTTAGAAACATTTTCCACCATAAGATATTCCTTAATGTGTAATGATGTGTAATGCAAGTATATATATATATATATATATATATATATATATATATATATATATATATATATATATATACAAAATGACAGCTCGTGCCCAATATACAAAGCGACAACAAGTTCCCTAACATAAAAAACATCCATATGGTGGCCTAGATACAAAATGGCAGTAGTTAGTCAATCATTGACCTTTGCCACCCTCTCCACACTCAGGAGCAGCTTGAAAATCTATATTTATTCTCTTTCTCGAGGAAGCACCTCGAGAGGTTCTAGGCCTAGGTGTGCTTTGATGCTTTGGAGACTACACAAAGAATAAGTAGTGTTATAAGTTTTTTCTTCAATGAATTAATAGACATACGAAATTATACTTTGTAATTTAACCTAAGACAGCTCACTGCATATGTTGTTGTCATTCATGAGGGTGTTACCCTCCTCCACGACCCCGATCTCTTCATGATGCCACCCTGCATTAGTTATAAGGATCAAGTCAAGAAAATTAAACAAATATGCGTAAAATCAAATTCATGAAACATAAAAAATTATCATCAATGAATTATCTCACCATTAATATCTCAGGTATCGATGGAGATTCACTGACAAATGGAGCACTGAGTTGTACAACCTTCTCTGAGACAACCTCTAATGTGGCAGTCTTTGTCGATGCGGCCGATGGAAATGGTGGTGAGGGTGGGTGACATACATGTGGTGTGGATGGATGCCCTACGTGTGAATCCAATGAGGATGCGTGCAATATGACTGATGTTGAGGGTGGGCTGCGATGGAACCTCATAGGATGTACAAGTCATTACAACTCCCTAGGCCTAGAGAATGGTAACCCAGAAGAAACCTCCATACATATTAATAAAATTTAACTATTAGTACCAAATAGTAAAATTCAAAAACATAAACAATTTTTTTTTAGAATTATACGATATTTAACTCTACAATGATACCTGTGATGCAGGTGACTTGTCCATCCCACATGGACATTCTCAAGCATCTCCTAGTCCCAAATCCTGTAGAAACGTGAGAACATTAAAAATTTGAGGATGCCATAAAATAAAGAAATAACTATGGTGAATTATCAAATGTGATACATACCTATGTGTGGGGTGCACCCAATGAACAAACTGCCTCTACTGCTACATCAGTGGTGGGGCTAGGCACTGATGCATCCATCGACATAGAGAGTCTACTGCTCGGATGTAACAATTGCAAAACAACATAGATTAAAATATCGATATAAATACACAAAATACAAAATAAATATATAACGATGAAGAACATAGAGAGGGTTAAGATACTAACCTCCATGAAGTTATGTTGTCCACTGGGCTCTATAGAACCATAGCATGTATGCATGTAGATCGAGCATCTGTGAGGTTGACATGGACAAATTCTATGTCCATGTTCCCTCTCCTCATTGTACTCTCCTATGCATGTTGAAACTCCAAATCCTCTATTAATGTCACTAGCAAGCACCTCCTGTCAAGATAGTGTAACAAAGCTACTATGTTTCACTAGGCTACAAGTCAATGATGAAATGGCGAGTTGTACCTATTGCAAGCTCTATGCAAAAGGAGGATGCTAGGTAGGGGGGTTAGGCCTTTGACTTGGGGTACGAGGACCTAACACGGGGTCATTCCTGACATGCTCTTGGTCCTGTGCGGACCCTTGACCCACCCCCTAAATTTCACCAATGTTAAAGTAGTTGACATGCTTACCCAAAATAAACTCAGCCCATAATTTTCTCATAAAGTTTAAGGGAATCTCCCTGTTATTGCAGGGAGGTTTATCAAAAACCATATACCACCTATCCATCCAGTTTTGACTAATCTGGGGATGGATTAACCAGTCAATGTAGATGTGTTTCTTGGTCAATGGTAGTTCTTGTCCATTTCTAGGATCCCTAAAAATAGACAATATTTATTGTTTTGAAATGCCTAGTTCTTTGACTTGGTTTTTGTCCAAACCAGTGCTATAGTACTAATACATTCTTTCCCTATAATAAAAAATAGAGGTCAATTTCCCTTGTGGCACTTGCAATGGACTCCACAATGATTTCCAAAGAAGTGGTCAAGGAGACTCTACTAGGCTCTTTAATGTACCTTAATTGTTCCTCAAGGGTTCTTAATATAACCAACCCCTCATCAATTTAAGTGTTTACATTGGGTGGTTGTGGTGGGTTAGAGTTTTGATCCTCTTGGTTTTATTGTGAGCGATTTACATTTTCTTGAGGTTCCATTATATTATATATGCCGCAATTTAAAATCCATGGCATGTAAATTAGGTTGGTTTTTTAATTAAAATAAAAAATCACAATTTTTTTTTAATTTAGAGTCGTGGGAGAAAAAGACTAAATTGGAAATGACTAGATTGGGCTAAAAATAAGATAAATCAAGCATACATAGACATAGTGTCAAGATCATCCCTTTGTTTCTCCTCTCTAGCTTCTCTCTATTTGCTCAATGAGAGTCAAAATGTGAACGTTATTTGTGCACAATGAACACAAATTACACTCGCCGCCCTTCAAAAAAAATTAATAGAAGGAACGTGCATATGTTCCTGCCACTAAACCTATGTGGCAAGCCTCGTGGAGGTTCAACCACTTCCAAACCTATAGGTTTAGGAACACGTGCACACGCATTCGTGCGAGTGCCCGTTCCTGCTGACCTGCTTGCCACTTTTTCAGCCACAAACTTCTTGCACTCACCCATAGTCAAAATGCCAATTTAATCTAGAAAATTGTTGACCACCCAACCCAAAACAACATGGGAGATATTCAGACTTGTTCATAGTAGCAAAAGCTCCATTATTTTCTAGTCATGTTTGATTTATTTAAAAGGAAGGGCTTAAAAAAATGATCTTGACATTGTTACTAAGTAATTCTTCAATGAAATTTTAGGTTTCATAAATTGAAAGCTAATTCAAAATTACACAAAACAATGTTTAGGCTTGTTATAAATAGACTTCAAACAAAAATCGCTTGGAGTGATTATGACACACAGAGAAGAGGATGATTGAAGAATTGAAATTAACTTTATACGGTATCATAAAACGCTTTAAATAGAACATAAATATTATAAATAGTCTTTAGCTCGGTGACCATATGAAAGCCTACAGTTGATTAGGGGTGCTCATTCGTAATTCTTTCATTCATTTTCCCAATTTTGTGTTGCCAAATTACTTTCTGAACAACTTACTTGTTGATCAATAGTATATGAAAAGTGTTGTTAACCAACGATGTTATATCTTGCTAGAATATATTGACATCTCTATATTATAGGACTCCATAAATTGGTAACGTAAGTATGGCTAGAAAAACGAACTATCCTCCTTATTCCATTCCAATGGTTTGTTCAAATCCTCAAAGCAACCATCGCCCAAATCCTCAAATTAACCAATGCACCTACAATGTATTTGTTCCATGTATCTTGACTAACAAGGATCATCCATAAGCTTTGCTTGTCGTGTATTTGTTCCATGTACCTACTAACAAAAATCATCCAATAATATTTTTTTTTCCTAAAGTCATTGGTTATACTTATTCTATCTTGAATATTTTTTAATATTTTCCCACTGCCTTCCAGAGGGTAGTTGCATTGATAGGAAGTTTAAGGGAATAGATTGGTTTTTTCATATGATTTTGGATTCTTTAGTTGTATTTTTCAAAGACCAGCCTATGCCACATGGAGGACAATTTCAAAGTTGGAAGATGTGGCGTGGAGGACCATTTAAAACTTTGGAAAAGTCTTAAATTGAAAGGACAATTTCAAATTTGGGAAGATGCGGTGTGGAGATCAATATTAAATTTGGTAAGTTTTGAAGTGTTTGATTATATATGGATATTGTATTAATATTATTTTATTAACAATTAAAATGGAGAAAATCGATGATAATACAACCAAGAGGGATTGAGAGATTGAGAAATATTGGATGCCAAAGTTATAATGGAAATTGTGAGGCATAATCTTATTGCGTAGATGAATCAAGCTAACCAAATGTATGCATAATTATTTATACAATGCGTTGAGCCTATGTGATAAAAAGTATTGGCCTTCCATATTGGTTTTGGGTAGTGGTTGGAATGTGGTTGTATAATTAGAATTATATAATTATAAAGAGTGTGTGTGAATGATTGGAGCAAATAATGCTTTTTTTGAAGTAAGATGTGCATGGTGTTGATTGTGAAAAATGTTGTAGAGGTTTGGGGTTGTTGCCTCTCAATATCAATTGTTAATGGCCATTGAATCCAGGGGCACTTTGTTTTGGATGTCACAATGGGCATGCCCACTATTGTTTTGGGGCACAAAGATTTACTTGCACAATGTGGGGATATTAAGGTTCTTTGTGTCGTGTAACCATATTTGTCTACCTTTTGATCAATGGATTGTTGGACAGTTGGTTTGGACAATTGGTTGTCATTGATTTCAACTCTTGGAGATTGATGTCAACCCTTGGATAAGTCTAGAAGACTTATTCTAGATATGGTTGATATTGATGGTGAATTAGTTTTCATTGATGTTAACAAGAGTGGTTGATGTTAGCAGATGTGATGGGTGCATTTGATGAATTCTACACGAAGCCCCGAAGGTGTGGTCATGAGACTTGAAATTGTTTGAGGAATAAGGACATAAAGGAAAGTGAAAATGCATGTAACACATTCATAGATGGATAGTCCTCATCATGTCATTTCCAATGGTAGGTGGAACGTCACATAGTTCCTCACAGTTGAGGAGTTATGAGGTCATGAAGTTGGAAGCCCCAAAGATAGGTTAAGAAGCCCCTATGGAATCCACAAAGATGGGTTAAGAAGCCCCTAATTAGTTGAAAGTCATTAATGAAAGGGTAAAGTGGTTGTAATAAGAAAGTTTAAGAAGTCCTAAAGTTAAGGAAATAGGTTACTTAGAAAAAATATATATACACCTCAAGAAGTCACTCATAAGTACATTCACACACACATTCTATTGAATATATTCTATGTGAGTAAGTGATTATTATATGAGGTAACTAAAGTGATTTGAGGAAAATTTCAGAGCGAATATGAAGTAAAGAAGGGAGAAATTCTAATGGAGGATGAAGTCTTGTGATGATGTGTTCTAAGGTATGTCATTTAAAGGTCATCTTACCATTTTCGCTCTAAGTTTTTTTCTAGAATGATTCAGATAGTGAAAATTCGAGGAGGTTGAGAAGACATGTTAAAGTACCCATGGTAAATATTTCAGCTTCTGGTTCATTGTAGTTTCTAAGATACACTCTATGGAAAATAGGGTTTTTGGCTAGTCCTGAAACTAGTCTCAAACATGTGTTACAGTTAAAACAATCATAATGTATTCATAAAGGATCCAAATTCAATGAGATAAAATGAATTGGATAGAGTACAGTCTTTAGTATGTTTTGTATTATTTTCAAATATATATATCAAATATTTCCCGCATGGAATTCTGTACAATTTCGCTCTCTAGATTAAGCCCGAATTCAACAAGGTCTGCCATTTTTTCTATAAATCATTTTCTAGGATGTTTCAAGATTTGAAACTTGGAGGAATTGTAGAGAAGATATTGAATAATATTGGGTACAATTTTCAGACCTTTATTCATTACAGGATGGATTTATTCTTGTTGAAATTTAGGGTTTGTGACTAATCCAAAAAATAGTCCCGTGAGACTAAGGTAAAGTTTGATGAATATGTTATTCTCTTATTGCTAAAGTTGAGGAATGTATGTAGGTCTGTGATCACATACACCAGGTATGTTGCAGAGTTACATGTATGTTTATATGCATGTTTTGAGGGTTACATGTTGATGATGTTATGGTGCATGCTTGAGGAAATTCTTTGGTATATTGTTGAGGCATTGGCACATGCTTGAGGCACATATTAGGTGCATGGTTGAGGCATATACTCGGTATATGATCTTGGTTGTTTGGTACTTTTTTGAGGTACACCATTGATGGTACTTGTTTTATATATCCTATGGTACATGGTATATGATGTGATTGAGTGATATGGTATGGTACAGGTGTTGATGTACATGGTTGATACATGGTTGATACATGGTATGATACAAGATTGGTACTTGGTATGGTGTTGATGTACATGATTCATGGTTGAGGAATATGGTACAGGTTATGGTGCATGGTTGATGCATGGTTTGGCATAGTTGTGGTGCATGGTTTATGCACTTATTATGGTACATGTTGTGGTACACAATCGATGCTTGGTATGGTACATGGTTGAGACACATATATTGTGATGGTATGTTGGTGATCTTGGAACATTCTTGGTAGAGGCATGTGTTGGTGATGTTGGACATATATTTGAGAGGTCTCCTTGGTATATGATCCATGTGAGAGGATCTAGTTGAGTATTGGTGACAGTGACAGTGATAGGTTACAGGTTGATGTGACAGTGGCAATGACAATGACAATGGCATGGATTTTGGCATTGATTGTGGTAGTGACAATTGGTCTACACTTATATTTCAGGGTGATAGGATGGGGCAAGGAAAGGGGTTTGTATCCTCCTTTCAGTTGGAGCCAGGGAATCAGGGAGTTGGAGCTTCCTTCAAGTTGGAGTTTGAGAAACAATGGGTTTTATCCTCCTTCTTGTTAGAGCTAGAGAATTCAAGGAGTTGTATTTTCCTTCAGGTTGGAGCTGGATAATCAGGGAGTTGTATCCTTCTTCTGGTTGGAGCCAAAGAATTCAGGGATTTGTAGCTTCCTTCAGGTTGTAGCCTCATTCTAGTTACAGCTGGAGAATTTGGAAGTTGGTGCTTCCAATGAATGTATTGTTTGATATATAAGAAAAAATTCAGTGGTTTTCTCCTGTTTGGATTTCCACGTAAATTCTGGTGTACTATGTACTTGATGTGCTACTACTTATGTTTATATTGAAAATATATTAATGATAGACTGTTGATTAAGTTGAAGTTTACATATTGTGGTTAAAAGTGGTAAAAATGCTCATATTGATTCACCCCCCTCTCTCAGTATTCCAACAATTAGTATCAGAGTTGGTTCCTTATGGAAACATTTGAACCACTACAAGGTAGATCATGGAGATCAATAATAGTGCATACATAGATAATTGAATACCATGGTTTGATGGTCAGATTGGCCAGAATTATGAGATGTGGAATATCATAATGAAAACATTTTTACAGGCACAAGGATATGATGTTTGGAAATTAATTGTTACACGATACAAAACTACTGAGAAACCAAATAATGAAGCTAAGAAATAATTGAAAAAGAAAAACAAAATAGCAATGTATTTCACCTTGGAAGGATTACCTGATTCAGTAAAACTAAAAGACGAAAAATGTTTATCAGCTAAAGAACTTTGGGATACATGATCTTTATTTTGAGGAATCTCGCACAATAGATCCAAAGAGTGCTAAAGAAGATGCAGGTACGTAACAAGAAAGATGCTTTTCATGTCATACAAATTCAGAAGAAGAATATATAATAGATCTTGAAGTAGAATTAATCAGTGATCTAGACAAATTGATGAAAGAAAGAAAGAAAAACAAGTCTCTTGAACAAAAATTGGTCAAGAATAATTCTCAAGAAAGTTCTAAAGAATCCCAAAAGGTCATCGTGAAACTAAAAGCTCAGCTAGAAGAAGTCGAAAGTATTGAAGAAACATACAAAGGTCAGATGGAAGAAAAACATTGTTTGGAAGCCGAAATAAAGGAAGCAGAGAAAAGAGAAAAATTTTTGATAGATCATCTTAAGGAAAGAACTGAGGACTTAAATCAACTTGAAGAAGAATTTTGTCAAGAATAAAGAAGACTTGAAAAAGAAATCATCTTCTTGAAGATCCAACTTGAATAAGAAAAGTGAACATAAGAAGTCATCAAGAGTCAAATGATGAATACAAAAGAAGAGGTTGAGAAGATTGAAAAAGAATTTGTCACATTGAGAGACAAAATCGTCAAACTCAACAAGAATGATAAAAAATACAGAAACATCCACATCATTAGTAGAGAATGTTGAAGAGAAGCACTCCTGGTTTCTAGAAATGAAGAATGAACAAAAGAGTAAGAGTTATGCAAAAGTACTCAAAGGAAGGAATCATGGTCAGCCAAAATCAAAGAAAAATGATAAAGATACATCTTCAAGAAGACCCTCCACATTCAAGCCACAAAGAATCTTCAATAAGAATGACGGGATCAACATAAGAGAAGATCATGATCATCCAAGGAAGAAATTCATAAGAAATACACCATAAATAAGATCATTCACTCCCAGGTATGTAAATTTATTTTATGGTCATTGTTTTTATTGTACTAGCTTTAGACATAAAGTTGCAGATTGCATGGTTTATGGAAGAAATTTTCAATCAAGAAATGCTTATGTGGCCCGACATAACATCGAATGTTACAAATTCCATAACTATGGACACATAGTTTGTGATTGTAAAATCATGATGGATACTTATATGAAAGAGAACACTGATAATAGATATAAGAAAGTATGGAAAATAAACCAACAACAAGTAAAGGAAAATCAGATTAATAAAGGAAACCCAAAAGTCATACTCTCAGGATTGGAAATAGTACGAGATCAAGAAAAATCTACAGGAAAAAAGGAATATGTCAGATACAGGAAGGTTTGGAGAAGAAATGAGAAACAAGAAGAACTGGTGAAGAAAGACTAGGTCCTAGATATTGCAGAATTGGAAGTAGTGCGAGAAATAAAATAAGAGCAGGTGAATAAAGAATAGACCCAAGAGATTGTATTGTTAAGAATTTTAGTGCAAGATCAATCCACAGGAAGAAAGGAATAAGTCAAAGTTCAAAGAGATAATGAGTCTATAGACGAAGAGGAAGACTACTCTGCATTAAGGTGGATTCCTCCATTGTTTTGAGCCATTCGACTTGGAGAATCCTAGTAAATATGAATATTGAACTGGGGAAGTCGGTGCAGTAATTACTACAGATTAGAGAACCATACTTTGAGTAGTTTGAATTATTTTAAAAGATAGTTTCAGAGCATTTAGATAGCAGAAGTACATAATGACAGATGAGTCAACATTGTGGACAATTGAGTAGCAGAGTTATGGACAACTTATGACATATGGACAGAGATGGATACTTAGCAGGTACAAAAAAATTTGGTTGGAGAAGATGCATAACAATGTATTTACAATTGGAATCAATTGGAATCAGTTGGTCACAAAAAGGAAAGAAGGGAAACACACATCAGAACAGAGAAAGAGAAACCTACAACATAAACTATATCATCAAAGGGACATTGTTGAACAATATGGTCATGACATATCATTTGAAATCAAGTAATGAATGTTATATATATAATTAAAAGAGGAATCAACAATGGACAACTAGCAATCATTGGAAGAGAGGAAATGAAACATTTACAGGTAACCTACATGACAACTTGCAAGGAATTCAAGGGAAGAGAAATCATTAGATAAAGAGATCCATAAAGGACGATCAATAACATACAGATAGGGGGGGACATACCGATAGGGGCAGTTATCCTTTTTCCCTTGATGTCAAAAGAGAAGATAAAGAACAAAGGCATGAAAATAGAGAGAAAGAACATATGCATGAAGACAGGGGGAGTATCTCCAAGGAGAGAGACCCTTTGCCATTGATGTCAAAGGGGGAGAGTGAGAAACATTGATAAGGAGAAATGGTCACAAGGGGAGCATGAGTGTTGGAGCATCAGTGTTGCCATAAATGTTTGTGTTGCCATCAATGCCAAAGGGGGATATTGTTGGATAGTTGGTTTGGACAATTGGTTTTCATTGATGTCAACTCTTGGAGATTGATGTCAAACATTGGAGAATTCCATAAGCCCTAGATATATGGTTGATATTTATGGTGAGTTAGTTGTCATTGACGTTGATAAGAGTGGTTGATGTCAACATATGTGATGGGTGCATTTGATGAAGTCTACATGAAGCTCCGGAGGTATGGTCATGAGACCTGAAGCTGTTTTAGGAATAACCACATGAAGGACAGTGAAAATGAAGGTAACACACTAATATATGGATAATCATCGTCGTGCCATTTCCAACGGTAAGTGGAACGTCACGTAGTTCCTCACAGTCGAGGAGTTATGAGGTCATGAAGTTGGATGCCTCAAAGATGGGTGAAGAAGCCCCTATGGAAGCCCCAAATATGGGTTAAGAAGCCCCTAATTAGTTTCAATTCATTAATGAAAGGGTAAATTGGTTGTAATAAGAAAGTTCAAGAAACCCTAAAGTTAAGGAAAGAGGTTAGAAAAAATATATATACACCTCAAGAAATCACTCATAAGTACATTCACACACACATTCTATTGAATATATTCTATGTGAGTAAGTGATTATTATATGAGGTAACAAAAGAGTTTTGAGGATAATTTCAGAGGGAATATGAAGTAAAGAAGGGAGAAATTCCAAGGGAGGATGAAGCCTTGTGATGATTGTTCTAAGTTATGTTATTTAAAGGTCATATTACTAGTTTCACTATAACTTTTCTTATAGAATTATTCAGATAGTGAAAATTGGAGACGGTTGAGAATATATGGCAAGACACCTGTGGTACAAATTCCATCTTCTGGATCATCGTATTTTCTGAGATACACTTTGTGGAAAATAGGCTTTTTGGCTAGTCCTAAAACTAGTCTCAAAAAGGCAATCCGGGTAAACAATTCATAACTTCTTCATAGACCATCCAAATTCAGTGAAACAAAATTCATTGGATAGAGTACAGTTTGTATTATGTTTTTTATTATTTTCAGATCTATATATTAAATATCTTGCATGTGTAATTCTCTACAAGTTCTCTCTCTAGAATAAGCCATAATTCAGTAACGTCTACCATTTTTTCTATAACTCCTTTTTTGGGATGTTACAAGTAGTGAAAACTAGAGGAATTGAAGAGAGGATATTGAATAATATTGGGTACAAGTTTGAGACCTTTATTCATTACAGGTACAAATTTATGCTTTTTGAAAGTTAGGGTTTGTGACTAATCCAAAAACTAGTCCCGTGAGACTAAGGTAAAGTTTGATGAAAATGTTATTCTTTTGTTGCTAAAGTTGAGGAAGGTTTGCAGGTTTGTGATCACATACACCACGTCTATTATAGAGTTATATATATATTGATATTCATTTTTTGAGGGTTACATGTTGATGATGTTATGGTGCATGCTTGAGGCAAGTCTTTGGTATATTGTTGAGGAATTGACACATGCTTGAGGCACATATTAGGTGCATGGTTGAGGCATATACTTGGTATATGATCTTGGTTGTTTGGTAATTTTTTGAGGTACACCATTGATGGTACTTGTTTGATATATCCTATCGTACATGTTATATGGCATGATTGAGGGATATGGTAGGATACATGTGTTGATGTACTTTGTTGATGTACATGGTTGATACATGGTATGATACAAGATTGGTATTTGGTATGGTGTTGATGTACATGGTTGATACATGGTATGATACAAGATTGGGATTTGGTATGGTGTTGATGTACATGGTTGATGGTTGAGGCATGTGGTACATGTTATGGTGCATGGTTGATGCATGGTTTGGAATAGTTGTGGTGCATGGTTGATGCACGGTTTGGTACATCTGTTGTTGCATGGTTGATACACTTATTATGGTACATGTTATGGTACGCAGTGGATGCTTAGTATGGTACATGGTTGAGACACATATCTTGTGATGGTATGTTGGTGATCTTGGTACATGTTTGGTAGAGGCATGTGTTGGTGATGTTGGACATATATTTGAGAGGTTTCCTTGGTATATTATCTATGTGAGAGGATTTGGTTGAGTATCGATGACAATGACAGTGACGGGTTATAGGTTGATGTGACAGTGGTAGTGATAGTGACAGTGATAGTGGCATTGATTGTGGTAGTGACAGTTGGTCTACACTTATATTCTAGGGTGGAAGGATGAGGCAAGGAAAGGGGGTTGTAGCCTCCTTCTATTTGGAGCCGGAGAATCAGAGAGTTGGAGCTTCCTTCTAGTTGGAGCTCAAGAATCAAGGGGTTGTAGCCTCCTTTTTGTTGGAGCCAGAGCATTCAGGGAGTTGTAGCTTCCTTCGAGTTGGAGCCTGAGAATCAAGGGGTTATATCCTTCTTTTGGTTGGAGCCAAAGAATTCATGGAGTTATAGCTTCCTTCGGGTTGGAGCCTATAAATAGGGGGTTGTATCCTCCTTCCAATTGCAATTGGAGAATTGGGAAGTTGGTGCTTCCAATGAATGTATTCTTTGATATATAAGAAAACATTCCATGGTTTTCTCTCGTTTGGATTTCCACGTAAAATTTGGTGTACTGTGTACTTGATGTGATATTGTTGATGTGATGCTACTTATGTTATTGACAATATACTTATGATATATTTTTTATTAAGTTGAAGTTTATATATTGTGGTTAAAAGTGGTAAAAGTGTTCATAGTGATTCACCCCCACTCTCAGTATTCCAACATGGATTACTTCCCTAATTTGAGTTCATATCTAATATACCTAGATCAAATAATTTTAAGTAAAACGGCTTAAGTTTTCTTTCTTATCATCTCCAAAATGTTATATAGTAAGTCATCCTCCCTCAACCCACAAATGAGGTTTTAACAATGAGGACACATCATTGATAATTTCTATCTTATAGAATGTTCAATAGACATTACATTGGAAGTCATACTCTCTCAACCTACTAATAAGGATACAAAACAATGATAAGGATGGTTTTATCTTATGAGATGTTCAAGAGACATTGGAGCCTTTAAGACATATTACCGTGTTAACAATCACATTAAGACATCCTTTGATATAAACCCTAGGGGTCTAGATATCATAATTACATAGTAGAAGAGACAAATGCACACTTAATAGAAAATAATAGAAAATTTCACACACTTTTCTATAAATAATCTTATTCATCAATCACAGTGGTCAATGAATTAGGGATTTTATCACACTTTGCAACAATAACAAATGATCAAAATCAAATCCTACATGTATAGCCATTGCCTTCATCAAATTGACATTACAATATTGAGTTAAAGATTTGCTAAATGTCTCTCTCCCTTTTTTTCTCTTTAGCCATTGACTTCATCAAATTGACATTACAATATTGAGTTAAAGATTTGCTAAATGTCTCTCTCCCTTTGTTTCTCTTTGAATCAATGATTAGATCTTCTCTATTAATAACTCTGTTTGACCCTTCTCACTGTCATCCCCCCTCCCATTCAATCACATTCAAGAAATACAAGAAGGAAAGGCAATTTCCATAACCACACTTCATTTTAATTCCTCGTTGGGGAAAATTAAACTTGTTTCATCTATGATAAGGAAAACCCTCATAATTTTAAATACATAATTTGTGTACAAAAATATGATTGCGCGTGCCTTAATAACTATTTAGGAAGTGATTCTGAGATTTATAACTTAGCCAAATTTGGAAGTTTCATATTCTTGTCATTATAGTAGGGTACAAATCAGCTTGAGGTCTCTCAGGGAAATGCACCCTAGTTTGTATAAGAGCACACCACCTAGAAACCAAGGGTACAATGTTTAAATATTCCACCTTGCCTAAAAAATACATGTTCTATAATTTTCCAAATCGTTACCTTCTACTCACCATAAACTTGTCAAAGTAGAGAAAATCCAAACATGACCAAATTTGTTTGGGTTTACAAAAATGCACATCCAAGCTTCATTACAAATGAAAATTGAGTCATCCAAGTTTTTGAGTGTTTTGTGGGACATTCCACATCTTCATTTATTGTTATATTCATTTTGAATTCAAAAACTTGTCATTGTGCAAAAACCTCACAAAACTGACACTATTATACAAGGTGAAAATAGGCTTTGAGTACCTCAGAAAATGCACGTTCACCCCAACAAAAATGGATGTGAGAGAGAAACCAAATATGCTAGGTTGGGATACACAAGATTCCCAACAAACCCTGGATGCTTTATTTCCCAATTTTCCAATAATGCAAAGATATAGGTCCATGAAATAGGGTTTTCTCCAATTTTTCACTTTTTAGGTCATCCAAACCATTATTGCTAAAATGCACACCAAGGGTAAGTTAGGGCTTCAAACCCTGATATGAATTTTGTTTTAGATTCCTTATTCGATTATTTACAAACCCATTTCTCCTCATGCCATAATTCCATTCCTAAAATTTGCATTACTTGAAAAACAAAATACCTTCTTCAATGATAAAATAATCCCACACAAGATAACTTACTTGGCCATGGATACTTCTACATCATCCTCTCTAGGTAAGTCATATTGTTTCCATATCCATTTAACGATATTTGAAACCAAACACATATTTGTTAGATTAAAACTCTTTGGTTGTGAAGAGGGAAAGTTTATTTCAATATCAAATTTTGTTTCAAGGGGATTTTGTTTTTCTTTTGGGAAAGGAGCTTTCATTATCTCCTATTCTTGCTGAATTGAATTGTGTTCTCTTGTTGAAATATGTTTTTTAAAACATTATCATGCATTTACTTAGTGAGAATTGAGAAAACAATCTAATCTAATTGACTTGATTCAAAACAACATTTTTTTTTTCCTTTAGGCCCTTGTACTAAAGATTTACTTAAGATGATATAATCTTTATACCTCTCCATAGGCGGGATCCCTCCATTTTGTGGTTCAAATCTATGCACTTGAATTAATAAAAGATTTATGTACCATTAAATTCGATGCCTTTCCAAAAATACTTTCTAAAAAAATGCATTTGGTTGAATTGGATATGAATTAGAAAAAGTTATGATCCACCAATAATACAACAAATTGAACATGATAATAGTTCATTTTTTTCACTTTATTTTTAATATTTTTAAAAGTTGAATATTTTTAAATATAAATTCAATATTACGAATTTGTTCATAATGAGAAGGTGGATAGTGAAAAAAAATGTAAATTAAATTGTCTTTTAAATCATGTTTTTTTCCATGTAATTTATGCCAGTTGTTTTCTCAAGTAACTTATTTTTATTTATGAAAATTAATAAAAAGATTGTTCTCTCAATTAATTTTAATAAAAAAAAATTAGAAGTTACTTATTTTTATTTATGAAAATTAATAAAAAAAATAGTTCTCTCAATTAATCTTAATAAAAATTGAAAAAAATATATAAATGTAATATTTTTTATATGTTTTTCCACATAACCATTTCACTATATTATATTTCTAATTACATTTTACTTTAAAAGTATATATTGTTTTATGTGGGATTAATTCTTTATTTCCTTAGTGCTATAAATATTATATAGTAACAATTGTTGCAACTTTTGAGTGAAATTTTAAAATATGCATGTTGTTTTATACCCTTCTTTTCTATTAACAAAAAATGGTTGATCTTTTGATAAATATGGTTCATTTATAAAGACTTACGAATATAACACACTTTGGTATATGCATGCCAAAATTATAGGTTAATAATGACCTGCCTCTCAATATGGGCTGAGGGGTTGAATAACTGGGTAACATTACTATGAAAACTAGTGAAGAGTGAGAAAGGAGACAACATACCTCTTGATAGGTCCCCGAGGTGTAGGACAGTCGGTGACGGAGTGTGTTGTTAAGCCACTCCGTGATGTTAAAGTCACCGGTTCGAAACCTGCGGGGACAAAAAATCCAACCATGTTAAGGGTTGGTGTGGCTCAGGCCGGGTGCGATCCCCGGGTGATTTTGACGGCTTAGATGCCCCTGAGTCGCGGTTTCTCAAGCCACAGTTAATCGCGTAGCCAACAGGTCCCGCACAAATTAACAAACAAAAAAAAAACATACCTCTTGATAGGGTAAACATGAGGGAGATAAAGGAGGAAAATTTTGTTTGGGGAGGGAAAAATATGTTGTTAATAATGCTAGGGAATATATCAAAGGGTGAGAAAGGATGATTCTACCTCATGGAAAGGGAAAAATAGGTAGTAAATAATGTTAGCCAAGATGACAAAGTGAAAGAAACGAGACAAATTACCTCTTAGTAGGGGAGAGAATAAAAGGAAATGACAACAAAGAGGGGGTAGAAAAGATAAAACCATACCCCTCAATGAGGAAAGGAGAGGGAGATAAGAGAGAGGCAATGGTGGCAATGTTGAAAAACAAATACAATAGTTGGGATATGAAGGATGCATTGACTAAGACCAAAACCTTGCACTTGAAAATCCAGGAAGGAGGAAAACATAGTAGTCGATCCCAAAAGGGGAAAAACTATTTGAAGTTAGGCCCTAACCCAACATAACAACCCAAAGGGAGTGAATCATTGGTTTATATTATAAGGGGAAGAGATAAATGCCACATAAAATAAGAGAAAAAATTAGAGAAGGAGATGAAATCAAAAGAGAAGGGAAATAAGAGGCAATAGTAGGAAGGGAAAGTGACAAAGGGGGACAAAGAATAGTTCCATAGTGGATGAACACGAGTACATGAAAGACCAAATGACAAGCAAAAATAAGGAAAATCAAGGTAGGTGATTGTTAGATGCCACATAAGGGTGCCCTATGTTATAGCAAGATTTGCCTCACCCTATGCAATATTGTACAGAGGGTCTTTTTCCATATCCCTATGCAAACGTATCATCCTTGTTTGTAAATCCAGAGATAAAAATACATATTTTTCCACATGTACACATCTTGCCTACTATACAACATGCTCCACTCCAGCATGCATACATCGGGATTTGTGCCAAAAAATGAAAATTAAATGTTGGGTTTCGATGTCACGATAAGAGATCTCTGATCCTTGGCCTTCCATATACTGGAAACGTTCTGAATCAACCCTTTAGTTCCATTTGAAGGCTATAAATGGGCCAATTCCGAGCTATGGAAAAGAGGAGAAATAATTCAACTTTGAGAGCAAAGTTACTTTGGAGAAATTATTTACTTCATATTGAGTCTGCATCCCTTTGTCCTTTAAGTCTGAACACAGTGTTCAGCCTCCAAGCTCTTCCCTTATTGATTGAGAACCTCATTGTGTCTCTTCTATGAGCTTGCCTTTGGTGGAGGATTGAAGTGGTGGAGGCCTAGCTGGAAGGAACTTAGTTTCTCGATTCCGAACCGTGCCGACACAAAAGTCTGTAATATTTCCACTTCTCTTGATCATTTATTAATAGAAATATGCCTTTTCCATCCAATTGATATCTTGCAAATATATGAGTTATTATCCATGGGCGTATTTGTTATGTATATTAATGGATCATGCTATCTAATGTGCTAACCTTTTATATTATCACCATATGCTTTCTTTGCATGGTTGTTAAGAACTTGTTGCAGGTATATAGCTTTGGGTCGAAGTGATCAACGGTGGACTTCATCGAACATATGGACAAGGTAGGCCTCTTTCTTATCTCGCTTTCATACTGGTTTATATAGCATGGTTTTGGGATAGAGTTGGTTTCTGCAGTCATTTATGTTAGTTGTGGTTTACCCTATCCATAAAGAGTTTTTCCCTCATAACAAAATTGGCGACCATACTGGGGATTGATCTTCTTTCTAAGGGTTTGGAGTACTTTTTCTCCTTACATTACTCTCGTTCCTTTTTTTTTTCTTGTCGTATCATTGCTTGACAGTTTTTATTCACTCTGGGTCTGAGTTTTCAACCTTCTCCCTTGCATAGCCTTGTGTTTTGAAACATATATGCACTTTTTGGCCTAACAGTCGTGTACATATGTAGGTTGTCCCTCTGTAAGTCGTGTACATATGCTCTATTCTCCTTGCGTACACCAGCTTTCCTTGCTTGTTTGTTGGGTCTGGTGGTTGCTAGGTGGGATTTGATGTTTGATGAGTCTTCTTAGGTCTCTGTAGTGCCTGTTAAGTATCTCTGGGATGACAGGAAACATGTCTGGAGTTGAATTTTCGTCAGAGTCTTTCTCATCACCTTTTCATTTTGATTGTCCTTGTACATTGGGTTGGGTTTTCTGTTCCTTGGTATTCTTCTTGAGATGTCTCTTTCTATACACAGTAGAATTTATATATCAAGTTACTTATCAGTCCATAAATTTTCATTTTTATTATATTGAAAATACAAAACAAATAGGCATTTTGCATGGCTTGGCATTTTTGTCTTTTGAGTCCTTGTCATTAGCTTAGTGCATTTAGTGAAAGATTGCATTTTTACTTCAAAATTGTAGAGTTGAAATTGAAAATTGCATTGGTTTTTAGAAGCATATCATTCATTGAAAGTTAAATTTAGGAATTTGCATTATTTTCATATTTACTTTTCTTACAGAGTCATAACATCATGATTTTCACTACCATACCTTTTTGAGTAATCATGGCCACTAAAATTAATGCTATAATTTAAAATTTATTAGTCACGGTTTTATTTTCTAGGGTGCACAAACTAGATTAGGATTTAGTGCCTTGTAATAGGATTTTGTGAGTAAACTTCTCCAAGGAAATTAAATCAACATATGTGTCTAAGAAAAGAAGTGGATAAATCCAGTGTATAATTGGTAATATCAGGAGGCTCCACTCACACCAGAGTTAATCACGAGGTCATGCGAGGTTGGTTGAAGGGATATCCACTCGATACCTTCTTAGTGTCAGAGATATTTATGGGGATCTATTCATATCTGGGGATCTTGATAGTGCCTTTACCTCCGTGAGAGGCGGTACTTTCAAGGTTTTGGGCTTTGCTACTGTTGGCATAGGGGAAGACCCAAGTTTCACTCCAAGAGTGCACCAACGAGCCATAGCTATTGGCCCTTTCGGCAACACCTGTGAAGAAGATGTAGTCTCACCCGAAGCAGCTATGAGGGGGTTGCAGGACAGAGATGTCTACAACTAGGGGAATATTAGTGGATCTAATACAACAACAAGGTAGCATTCATATATCCCTCACCAAACTAGATCTACCCTGCACAGTTATAGATCTGATCTAATTACAACAATGCAAATAGCAATATAACAGTGACAGAGATCAAAGCATCAATCACACAAACAACACATGATGTACGTGGTTCACCCTCTCTCTAGGGATATGTCCACAAAACTGTGCTTATGATTTATTAAGGTAAATAATACAGTTCTTGTCTGCGCTCTCAGCTAGCAGACCTTCTTTCTTCTTCTCTCTTTCTCTCCCCTTCCTGCGCACCCAGCTGGAGAACTTGACCTTCACACACAGATGAAGATCTTACAATACCAGAAGGCTCTCTCTCTCAGTACTTCTTTTTCTCAATACAATAATATCTCACCACAACAATAGAGCTAGATCAAAAACAATATCCTACTAACCCAAAGTACCAACCCAACCTAGGCCCTTTAGACCTTTATTTATACATTACAATCATTCATCGACAACCCTAAGTTGAAACCTAGCTGCCAAAACCCTAGATACCAAAACCCTAGGTATCTAAAACCCTAGGTCAACTTGACCTGCTTTTTTCGGGCTTCGCCAGCCTGTCTTTCATTCCTTCTCGTGCGGTGCTCCAAAGCATCCAACGGTGGATTTTTCCACTTGCTGAGTTTTCCTCGATCCTTCTTCCTTGTTGATTTGTCATCCTCGATCTCCTCATCCAACGACTTGAATTTCCATACTTCGCTCCATATTTTCTGCTATTTTTCTCACTTCGACCCAGTGACAGTCACTATGTCTTCCACGAAGTTCTCTTTTCACCTTTTATTCCTTGTTCTTTGCTTCCTTCCATAACCAAGGGCCAACAGGCCCCCAACACTTCACCTGTGACTTGTCCCAAGGCACTTTAGATCTGATCCTTCTGTTCTACTTCTACTTGTAGAATGTGCAGTGAAGCCTTTGCTTTATGCTCTATGCCTCCTTCCCATCCTTGTGCAGATTGTTTTTTCTATGTCTGGTACCCAATTTCAACTGCACCTAGTACCTAGACCCTTTTCTTCTTGCTTTTATTGAGGTCTACGAGGCAGTTGGTTGTCATAATACAACTTCATTCGACTCCCATTCACTAATCCTTCCTTCCACTCTCCGTTCAATTTCTTCAGCTGCGCAACCTCCCCTTCGGTAACATAGGAGACCTCATATGGTCCGAGCCAATGCATCCTAAACTTCCCTGGATGTTTTGTAAACTTACTATCATACAACAATACTAATTCACCCTACTTGAATGCCTCCTTGATGTGCCTGTCATGATATGCCTTCTCTCGTTCCTTATGAACCTGTTGATGGAATCCTGCAATAAATATTCTTCCACCAGTTCAACCAACCATGCAAGCCTCTCATGAAAAATGAAAGTATCATCCATGTCTGTAAATGCAACAATTCTTAAGCTTGACACCAAGTATTCCATCAGGACAACAAATTGAATACCATAAACCAACTTGAAAGGGGTTTGCATTGTTAATTTCTTGCAAGTGGTTCTATAGGCCCATAGTACTACAGGTACTCTTAAATCCCAGTCATCCCTCTTCACACTACAAATATTTGTTAGTGTGGTCTCCAAGATCTTTTTGGATGCTTCAACTGTTCCATTTTCTTGTGGATGGTAAGGGGTACTCTTCTAATGGTGGACTATAAATTCTTTAGTCAGGGCTTCGACTGTCTTATTGATGAAGTGTGTGCCTTGATCACTCATAAGGGTCTTGGGGCATCCAAACCTAGTTAGTATGTCATCAAATATAAAACACGCAGTTGTAGTTGCACTACAATCCTCTACTTCTCTTACTTCAGCCCATCTAGTGAGGTCTTATGTCACAGTAATTATGTATCGTGATCCGTTGCATTTTCCTGGTGGGTTTATAGGTCCCACGAAGTCAATGGCCCACTTTTCAAATGCTTGTAGGGTCATCTACAGTGCTAATGGAATTTCATCTCTTCGGGATGGTTTTCCAACTCTCTGGCATACATCACAGGCTCTGGCATAATCTTTAGCATCTCTGTGTAAGGTAGGCCACCAAAAGCTAGATCTTAGAACCTTCTACGCAGTTTCTTTCCCTATGTAATGTCCTCCCGCGATGCCTTCATGATATTCTTCAAGGATCAGTGGTCACTCTATCTCCATAAAAAACCTCCTTAATATCTCATCGGATCCCATCTTGTATAGCTAACCAGCTATCAGTGAAAAGTCAGCAGCACGCACCACTAGTTATTTCTTCTGGGGAATTGTATACTCACTAGGTGCCATTCCTATTGACAAGAACTGGACTATGCCTATGAAGTGGTCATCAATATTTCTAATGGAGATCATTTGTGCATCCAACAGTGTATCCTCAAAACTAGTGGGTTCTTCTCCATGTTCCAACCTTGACAAGTGGTCAGGGCCCTTGTTCATTCTTCCTGGCTTAACTATGATCTCAAAATCATATTCTTGAAACAAAAGGATCCATATGCATATTCATCCCCCCAACACTGTCTTGTTGACTAGGTACTTCAATGCAGAGTGATTTGTGAACATTTTAAAGTGTCCTCCCAACAAGTAGTGGTGGAATTTCTGCAGCGCGTACACCATGGCTAATCCTTCTCTCTCGGTAGTGGTGTAATTAACTTTAGCTGTGGATAGTTTCCTGCTAGAAAAAGATAATGGATGGTCAATATCCCCTTATCCAGGTTGTGCCAGTACTTCTCCTAATGCAATAGAAGACGCATCGACATGCACCTGAAATTCTTTGGTCCAATCTAGAAAAACCAGAATAGGCACAATAAGCATCCTTTGTTTCAGTGTGTCAAAGCTCGTCTGGCATTATTCTGTCCAACTAAACTGGCAGTCTTTCTTCAGCAGCTTCTCCATCGGTGCTATGATCTGAGCATAGCCTTTAATGAATTTCCTGTAATATCCAGTATGTCCTAGCACAGTGCATAGTTGTTTGACTAAAGTAGGCGTGGCAAATAAACTATGATGGTGATTTTAGAGGGATCTACCAGTAATCTTTGCTTGCATACAATATGACCTAATAGTACTCCAAATGGTGAGAAGAAGATGCACTTATTCAAATTTAAAGAAATTTGACACTTCTTTCATTTATCTAACATTATCCTTAGACATTCAATATGGTTTTTCAACAAACTAAACAAAGTCCAGTCATCAAAATATGCTTCTAAAAATTTATGCAAAAACTCTTTGAACGCTTCGACCAGCACCCTTGAAAAGATGGTTGGGGAATTTTTTAGTCCAAACGACATCCTTGTATATTGGTAGGATCCCCATTCTGTGGAAAATTTGGTCTTGTGGAGATTCTCTTTGGCTATCCATATCTGATGGTATCTTGAAAATCCATCTGTAAAAGAATATACCTCCTGGCCTCCCACATTGTCTAATACTTCATCAATGAATGGTGTAGGGAAGAGGTCATCTAAACATGCGTCATTCAACTTCCTGAGATCCACACAGATCATGATCTCACCTATCTTTTTTTCTTGTACTACCATAGGGATGATCCACTCCGACTCTTCAACAGGTTCAATAATCCCTGCTTCCAGCATTCTGTCGAGCTCAATCTTCACTTTTTCCTTATATTTTGGGTTCAATCTGTGGGTCTTTTCTTGACTGGCTTTGCACCTAGTTTCAAAGGTATCCTCATCTCTCCCATAGGACCTTTGATACCTTTCATATCAGTGAAATTGGTCGAAAACAAGTCCTGATATTCATGCAACAACTTTGTAATCTTGTCAATGGTAGAAGCATACCAGTAATCTCCGACATTGGCAAGCTTTGGTGTCTCCTCTATCCCAATATTGAATTTTTTAATATTTATTGGCTGACCAATAAATGGTATCTCAACTCCCAGTCCTTCCACATCTCTTTGGCCTTCTGTTTCAGTGATGTTTACCTTCCTGGGATCATCATCATCAACATTGATGTTGTAGAAACTCTGTAATTTTTGGAGAGGCACAATCCATTCATTCTCTTCTTGTTCCATAGGGAGGATAGATTCCTCTTCGAATACCTTTTATATCACATTCTATAATTCTTGGTCTACTGAAGGATATTCACTTTAAAAAAAAAAAGTGGTTACAAAATTCTGAATCATACCTTCCCAGTCTGCAGTGATGAGGCATAGCTCCGCTTGAAGGTACCAATTGATAGGGGTTGTGTCCAGTGTGTTAATGAATCTGTGCACCCATTTTTCTTGGGGAATGTCACTCTAGGCCTCTTCGTAGCTTCACACATGGTCCTTTGGGAAACTTCGACCAGTATACCTTACTTCGCAACTTACTGCTTGTGCTGAAAACTGCGTTGTTATCAAAGTTCAGCGTTGTACCCAGTCTGTAATATTTCTTTCGTGGGTTTCCCACCATCTTGCTGGTGTGGCTTTCAGGGCCTCATCCATTGCTAACAATCATTGTTGTGTTGGTACACTTGTCTAAAAACCTGATAGGAAGGTTTCCAAAGGGTTGAGACCATCAAATGTGGGTAAGTTACTCATTGTCGTGCCGATCCAACGAACTTCTCTGGTTAATCTAGCACATATTTTGGTAGATACTTCATACATATGGTTCTACCAGTTCTCCAGCACTTCTTTTGAATCTGATGAACACATGTTGTCACTTCGCCAGCTTAGATTCCCATCGGCTATAGGGTTGATGTAATCTTGTTGTCTGGCTGTCAGTTTGTATATGTTTTCTAGTTCGTATGTGTGGTCTTATTCTCTGATGGGCTTTGTATATCACAGACCCTCATTTGGATCTAAGGGTGCAATGACCCGAAGGCCATATATTTCAAATTTCATACATCTTTTCTTCAAATCAACCACTGTGGAGTTATCGAAGGCCCAGTCAATTCCTAACAGTGCAGGGTAAGGAAAACTGTCATCAACAATTTCAATTACCTCAAAGTCTACGAATGTTCTTACTCCATCGATGTCCACAGGGACATGTTCCAACTTCCAAAGGGGCTGACAGCTTGCTGGTTAGCCATCCTAAGCCTGATAGGGGAGTAGATCAAATTTGGTTTCCCCATTAGTGCCCAAGTTTGTTTCATCATGACATTGACCTCCGACCCTAAGTCGAGGACCACATAGTCTATATCATACTCTCCTATATGAGCATTCAAGTGTAATTCTTTATTTGTCCTTCTCCTTTTTCTGATTTGTTGTACTGCCCTATTCAGTTAGGGGTCTATCGTTCCTAGTTCATAATATTTGATTAAGTTTTGTAGCTCTTGTACAGTGCCTTTATCCTGAATCAACTTAACACAGGTGCGTAAAACTTACATGAGCTTGCTTACCTCTTTTCCCTCCTATGGCAAATCAGATTGATCAAATACCTGAGGCATTCCATATTCTTTTATTTATGGCTGTGTTTTTTATGAGGAACCTTGATCCGCTTTGAAATCTTTTCTTCCTTCCTCAAATATTTTTCTTTCTTTCTTTGCATTGAAAGTTTGGGTTTGCTTTGTAGCCTTCCTGATACCTGAGTCTTCTGCAATATTTCCTTGAGTCATTCTATCCTCTCCTGTAGTAATGTCTCCTCGAGTGATAGCAACAACTTTAGGGTCTTCCCTGCAAGGCTCAACATATATCAATTGCACTTATGGATTCTGCTGAGGTCATCGTCTTTCCTACAACATAGCTAGCAACACAAGGAAATCTTCTATAACATGGTCGAACGAGCTGCAATAGCTACATGTAGTGCAAGGATTCTGGAAATCCATTGCCAAGTGTCTTGGTTGCACACAGTTGTAACATATGATCTATCCTCGGCCTTGGCCCATTCCTCCTCCTCTTCCTCGTCCTCTATAGCCACCAGGAGGATTGAAATTTCCTGTTCCTGGGGAGTTATACTGCAGAGTGTTTCCTTCTTGTTGTGCTTCCCCTTGGATCTTGTATATGTCCCTCAATATTTCGTGCATAAGGTCATAGACCCTACCATCCCTATCGTCATGCCCCACAGACTTACATAATGTGCAATATAAATTTTTGAGAATTTGAACATACTTCTACATGTAATAGCACTCACCTGTGCGATGCCTATTTCTGCATACTTCGCACCAGGGTAGGTTGACTTGCTTCAAGGGGCTCGGTTCTCTTGAGGCCAAATATTCATGGAATAAAGGACAATGTTCCTTATCATGGCCTTTTGATCTGTATCTTACACACCATATATATTATCTTTTGTCCTTTCCCTTATCGTTCTTCATATCCTCAACCTGCGAAGACAAACTAGCCAGCTGGCTCAAGATCTGGCTCATACCTGAGATGGAATCTCCCATAGGGGTTGATTCAAGCTTCATAGCGATTTCCAATGCTTCTGCCTACGAAGGAATCTTCTGCTGCATCATGAGAAATCTGATGTGTGGTAAAAGGGAAATGATGAACCATTCTTTATTCTATTCATCTGGGATCTGAAAAGTTAATCGGCCTATCAAGGTCTTGAACCTTTGATCAAACTCTCAAATAGGCTCAACTACTTTCTTCTTGATCTCCTTCAATTCTATAGTACATTGAGACTCTGGCTTAGGTTTCTTGAACTCTATGATTAGCACATTCCTGATCTCTCCCAGTGCCTTATTTTTCTCAAGTCCTTGGACAAGCTTCATGTACCAGCTCAGTGCACGATCCCTTAGGGTAGTGCTGAACTGGGTCCTTTTAACAGCTTCATTGGTGACATTTTTAATATTCCATACAGATTCACATAGAATCCAGTGTTGATCAGGATCTTCAGATCCATCTCCCCTAAATATAGGAAGCCTCATCTCATCTGCCATAGATCTTCCTAGGGTTCCTGACTGAATATGTGTTGGACTAGTATTGATAGTGCTCTGGATGTTCTGGTGACTAGGATTACTTTGGTTGCTAACTACTGAATCAAGAGGAAGTATAACAATACTTACTTCGATGGTCTGCATGGTTTCTGAGGTTTTAGGTTCTCCTCGTCGAAGCTCTTCAGCTCGTCCTTCCTTTGTTTCGGTGGGTTCTAAGTGTTCTTCATCCATTAGATCTGCTTCCTCTCCACTATAGAGACCCTCTTCCCCATAGTTTTGATTAAACAGGTTCTCAAGGTTAACCCCTCTGAATACTCTTCCATTATGAGTATGTCCAGCTTATGTGTCATTGTCTCTATCTAAATTCTTGAACATTAGCCTTTTCGGATCCGGCCAATCTATTGTGTCTTTAAGATGTTCTTCTCATGCAACAACATCTTGAGTCTCAACTTCAGGAATTGTAAAAATTTTCCCTTGGGTCCCTTAAAGAAATATCTTTCAGCTTGGTTGTATGACTCTACTATGTCAACAACAAAATCTATGATGTACCCTCCAATGGTACTATCAAACCAATAATCTACTGCTTGGGATACGATGTTATCAACTCTCTTAAACTTTTGGATCAACGTCGATGTCCAAGCCACATGAGGTCTAGATCTGATCTCGAACTGGGTATCTGCTAGTCTAGCTAGGCACTCATATAGCTCCTGATGGATTCCTCCAAAGAAGATCTCGTTAATGTCGGTGAAAATGTATCTTTGTAGCCAATATTCAGTACTTAGCCTAGGGTTCTTGTTCTGGGCTTTAGGGAAGTCCCTCTCTTGATCCTCTATCCACTTATGAATCTCTGTCTTCGATGGGAACCACCTTGAAATTCCATCACGAAGATTATTGTTCCGACAATAGAACCATTTTTTGGCACAGGGGTAGACCCAAGGTTCACTCTGTTAATGCTCTGTAAATTCCCAGAGGTTGTCAGTAAAGAAGAAATCTATGAGAGGTAACTTTATCCAACCACTTCGAAACTGGAATCTAGCCCTACCAGTTTCAGAGAGGGATCTCTCTATATGATTTAGCTATGTTTTAACTTTAAGATATTAGGCTAGTTATATAAAATAACATAAGATTGAAAAGGTTTGTTTTTTTTTTTAAGTTGGTTGAAAAGGGCTTTACACATCCATTGGGCTATGGGGTCTGTATTATAATGATAGAAATCTAAACTAGAAACAAAATATTATTTTCACAGGGCAAGATAATGCATTCATTGGATTCTTTAGCAGTAAAGTGATGAATAGCAGAAAATACGAGAATATCAATTAAAGTAAAGAAGCATTTAAGAATTCCTTCACTGTAATATCAGAAGATAAACATTAAAATCTTTCAAAGTCTGAAACAGGGTATACAAAGATAAATCCTGTAACGTGTGTTACTTTTAAAAGATTAGATCAGAAAACAATATGACAACTGAGCAAGAAGAACATTCAACATAGAAAAGAAAACATCACCAATGAATAACACGAGAGAATCCTGTGAAAAACGTCTCTTTGTATTACTGGAAGATCTCTTGATAAAAATTACAGTCTTGTAGCTTGCAGGGCATAAAGATCATCCCTCAGTACTTCAAAGTTTGAAGTATTTATAACCAAAATTACATACGATCCTGTCATTAAAGATCAGGACATGGAAAATCTAAATTTAGCTAACTAACTTAACAAGATACAAAAATTTAGGAAATTGCTTGATGATGTGTTGAAACTTCATGCTAAATTCTAGGTGAACCGTTGGTTAGGCCTCTGCATGACCTCGTCTGACTAGATAGTTGACTAGGCTTGGACACCTCATCGCTTACTCGATCAAACTGCAAAGCTCTTCCCATCGAAGGTGACTGGGAACGCTGACTTTGAGCAATATTCGGTATACTTCATCCATATCTCTGTACTTGGAAAAAGTTGGCTTGATGATGAAGATGTACCAAATCTCATGTTGTTCGCTGATGTCTAACTGTAAAGAATCTAAGAATGCCTTGCCCGTGATACTGCCTTGTATTCCTGAGAATTTTGAGCTATCCTTAGCCACAATGGCTAGTTTCTTTTTGTAATCGGAGAGTGTCACTAACTTGTCATTTATAACTCTCAAACCAGGAAGGCCTTTCTTCTGCAGAGCTTCGATCTTGCTGAAAAATCTTTGCACTCCTGTGTCCATGGTTTGGACCTTTTCCTCTAGTTGTAGCCTTCAATCCTCTCTTGGTCAGGACCCTCTTGACCTCAAGGATGGTCTTTGTCCTATCTTCAATCTTCAAATCCTCTAGCTCCTCTCTGGTTTCGGAATTCAAAAATTTGATGATCTCAGCAGCTTCTATGGGCATCTCTCCCAGTTATTCTCTTATCTTCTCGATAGCCTGCTGACTTATTTGCACCAGCTCATTTTTCTCGAACATGATTTGTATCATCGGCCATATTTCATTCATGGACTTGGTGATATCCATCTAGACACTTTCCTTGACCTCAACAAGTGTTTTGCCTGCCATTGTTTGCTTCTAAAGCTGTTGCAATTCCTGTTTGAGTTGGTATGATGTTTGTTTCTCCTTGGAGTAGCTAGTTTGGTAAGAAGACTTGAGTTCCTGAAGGTTCTCAATCTCCTTTTTGAGTCTGCTAATCTTTGTCTCTTGCAAATTCATCTCCTCCATGGATTTAGCCAGTTCAACTATTTTCTCCAGAGTTGTTAGTCGAGTTGCCAATGGAATTTCTGCTATAGACGCTGTGCTCACTCCTATGAGTGGAACTGCGCTCAGTGGAATGACTTCCATGGGCTTGGACTGCTCCTTCTCTTTCACTAATTTTTCCAATTCCGCTTCCATTTCCTTCAACTGTGGATTCTGCTCCATGATCAACTTGAGCATCTCATCCTTTTGCCCTTTTGTCTCTGCTATTTCCTTTGCCTGTGAGTCTTATGTTGGTGGCAGTTTCAACTGTTTCCTCAGAGAGGCTATATCGACATTTTTATTTTTGAGCATCTCCTTAACTGCTTTCACATTCGAGGGATCATATCCGATCTTGAGGACCAATTCTTCCAATGTCTTAATTTTGTTGTCCTTGGCAAAGGATGATATTTTTTCTAACTTCCGTTGCATCTGGACATTGCTCAGAGATACCTGTAACTTGGAGGCAGCAGTAGAAGTATTTTCCAATGTGGAAAAAACCATTTCTCCAGTTTTACTGTGCAGATCCATTTGATCAGCTGGATGCACATCTTTGGTCTGAAATTCAAATGTTTCCCTTTTGTAATCGATGATTACTTTCGGGTCTGGCACCTGTGCTTGCATAAATGCCATGTGCATTCTACCCTTCTCAGTGTCAAATGTAGACAACAGTCTGTGTCTTGCAGTTGATGTTTTCTTCCAAAACTGAGCATATGTGTTGTTGGTTAGCATCTGATTTTTCTTCTTGATCAGATCATACTTCTCAAAAATACTCAATTTTGGACCTGTTTTTCTCGGCTAGTTGACTGGTGGAGTATCTGTAGACTTCTTGGGCAACACTGTGGTCATGATTTGCTTGTTGCTTGTACTAAGGAGTGACAAGTCAACCTCCATAGTTGTAGTGGATTGAATTTCCTTTTCACCAACCGTGTTAGGTGCCTGACTGGTTTTTGGCCTCTTGGTGTGTAATTGAAACTCTTCAAATGATACTTCAGTGATGGAAGGTGAAGTGTCCTTCCTGGGCCTTTTATCCTTGGGAACCTGTGGTGTAGTTGTCTATGAGATAGTGACTGAAAGGTCCTGCTATTCTGTCTCAACCAGGGTGCTTGGATCCCATTCTATTTGGTTGGTGAACTTATCTATCTCAGGCCTGGATGTATGAACATATGAGATATTCTTATTTTTTATCCTTATCTCTGAAATTATCTTGCAGGGGTCATAATGCCATATGAAGCTAACAAAGAACTTCATCTCCTTTAACAGTCTATCTGCTTCCTCCCTAGTGCCTCGGCTATTGCAAATGAATGATCCTATTTTCCCTTTGATCCTAAGTTGTTTCTTCTTTTTCAGAGACACAAAATGTATGTTGTCTGAATTGATCATTTTCCTTATGTACTCCAGGGAAAATATCCTCACGGGAAGATACTTGGGTAACTTGTATGGAGCCAATTCGCACCCATACATTCTGATCTCTGTGTGGTCCTGGTACAGGTACCAGTCTCTCATTTTTGAAAGGTCTGAAAGGTGTAAGATCCTCTAAATTTATTCATTTATTCTCGGCTCAGGTCTGCCACTGAGCATGCTCACCACGGGATGGTAGAATTGCTCGATAAATTGTTTGAAGCTGAATTCTGTAGAGTTGTGTCTGAGCAGTGAAGTCCATGCTATCACCGCCTGTGGCCTCCCATCCTTGTCCATCTTCTACATCAAAAAGGATAATTTGTCCGCTTGAAAGAATATGAGCATGTAATCCAGTATTAAGGAATACCAGAACATGCCTTCTGTGGAGAAATTTGAGAATTTCTCATGAATGTTGTCTGTTAGGAAGGTGTTGTAGTCGAACTGAGTGGTGGGTCTCTCATCTATGGAGAAAATGGACATAAAACCCAATATGGGTTCATCCACCCATTGATCCAAAAAATACCCAAGGAGGGCGTAGAGCGATGAGATGACCTAGTTTCCCTTCACTGAGAACATGGATGAAGGATAGGGGGAATTTGTAGTGGGGAGCTGAGCGGCCTGTGGGAGAAAAAACTCGAAAATATGAGCTCTTTGGGGGAACGATAATTTTTGATATAGTTCTGTGATAATTTCAAGGTTGAAAGGTGAGACGGACTCGACTCTGGGTATTTGCATCATCTGATCAATGGTTTTAGGTGTGATGAGGAAAATAATTTCTCCTGATGAAGAAACTATGGCTCTCTGGTCGAGGAGGTAATGAGCCTGGCATTTTAGGGTGAATTCAGGGAAATGGTGAACCTGGGGGAAAAGATACAGAGGGAGGTTGGACTCCCAGAGCCCAATTTCGTCACTCTGGTCAAGGAAAACCTCTTTGAGCCATGACTGCAAGTCCGTGAAGTCGAATTTGAATTTGGTGTCTGCGATTAAATGGTCTTTGTCTGCTAGGGGGATCTTTTAGAGGTCGACAGGAGGTGGGACGAAAGGATTTTCCTCAGCTTCTGTCCTCTTTGATTTTGGCGCCATCGCTGTAAAAATACCTGCAAATCAAACAATCATCAGTGGAGATGATGGTGGCTTGGGACGGTTGACTGAAATGGAGAGAAAACAGGGAAAAAATGCTCTGGTGTGATGGGAAAGGTACTTTCTGGTGAGATGACATAGTAAGCAATGGAAGAAAGAAGGGAAATGGTGGTTTTGAGTAAACGGATACCCATTGGGCATGGGGGATAGGTTAGTAGGATAACGGATAAGTTAGCCAGTAATTAATTGCCAATGGGTCATTTGGAGCATGAGATGGCAAGTAATAATGAATGACGAATACGACCAGGCGACGTGGCATGAGATGATTGGGGAGTGACCATGGTGAGAGGAATTGTAAAGGGAAAACAAGGGGAAAGGGACTGACAGAGTAATGAGACGTGACCTCTAGGGGAAAAATGTGGATAATGACATCATGGGGTGACAAGGTATGTCAAACCTTGGGAGGCGGTGGGAGTCTGACCCAATGGATTCCTTCCATGTAGATGAAAATGTCTTTCCAGAAAACATTCCATTCCGGACCCCCCCCCTCCGTTAAAGACAGATCGGTCGGGTGGGGTCCGAAAAACACCATGAATCATTGATTTGCGCGCTTTATTTTCAACTTTATATCTGCACGTGATATTTAACCAACATTTCGAGCCCCCCCCCACCCCCCCCACCATTAAAAGAAAAACGGTCGAGGGGGTCCAGAATTCAATCTCAACCATTGGTAAATGCACTGGTGCCTCAGCCGTTTAGATGTGTTCCTTTGTTATCTGTGATTCTGGACCCCCCCCCACCATTAAAGGTAGAATGGTCGGGGGTGTCCGGAAAGACTTGTCAACCATAGATCTGGGCACCCACTTTCTAGCTGTTCATCGGTGTGCGGTCTTTATTCAATGAGCGCACAATCATATTTGCTCAGAAACTTAGGATAAATGCATTTTGTGGGTTTGCCCAAGCTTTCCCTGTCTTTATCACCATGGGGGTTAAACATCAATCCTTTAAACCTTAAAGATATGGTTCAACATTGATCATCATGCTTGTTTTATTGAGATAAAGAAAACTACCCTATGCTCTAACCTAATTACCTATGACAATTAGTCTAGATTAAACTGTTGGACTAAGAAATTACTCTATCCTGGGGTCATCTGACCAAGATTAGGTAGTTTGGTCAGATTTATTCACTAACTAACTTAAATCACTTGGCTAAGATTAAACAGTTTAGCCAATCTTATTCACTACTCCTATCAACATCAATTTAAAAGAACTTGGCCATGCTTGAACGGTATGGACCAAATCATTGTTATTGCATGGGGCTCTATTGAATTTATTTTATGCCCTCTTTTATTCTTTTTCTACTTTTCCTTTTTCTTTTTCTTTCTCTTTTCTTTTTCTTTTTCTTTTCTTTTTCTCAAATTATTTGCAGAATGGAAAATCATTTGACAAACAAAAACACTTAAAGAGATAACATTTCAGTCACCAGTTGATCTTATAAATTATAGGGTTATAACAACGGCTCCACCTGGGGATGGTACTCTCCTTGTGAAGTGCCAAGAATCCTGATTCCTGATGTTCTGAAAAAACTTTCACCATAGTTGCCTTTGTTTCTTGATTGGTTTTATTTTTGAAAATTGGAAGACAATGTTCAGTGGCTTAGGGCCTTCTCTGTGGGCTTCAACCATCTGATCAAAGTTATTTCACTCAAAAACTTGTAAACAAAATGAAAATGGTTTGTACAATGAAAAAGTGTGACTGCAGGTCCCTACTGAGGAGGTGAATAGTGCTTCAACATTCTGCCATTTACAGGTCCTCTTGGCAGATTTGTCCCATCGTTGTTGTTGAGAAAGAAGGCATTAATTCCTCTGAACCCTTGAATTATAAAAGGTCCCTTCCATAGACTGTCGAATTTTCCATGCTTCCCCTTATCTTCATTTCAGGCATCCCATCTTAGAACCAAGTCACCTAGCTCAAAGTCATCCTCTTTAGTTCTTTTGTCAAATATCGTTTTAGTGATTTCTTGGACAACATGAGTCTTTTTGTATACTTCTTCTCTGGATTGCTGCAAGTGGATCATCTGGTTTATCCTTCTTTGGGAATCGTTCGGTTCAGCCTACATCTCCTGCATCAATTTCATTACAGGAACTCCTAAGGAAGTGGGAAAAACTGCTTCAGTGCCATAGACCAGCTGATATGGTGACATACCAATTGACCTCTTGGTGGTCAGTCTGTCGGCCCATAGTGCGTAAACCAACTTGTTATGCCATGATTTTTTGTTTTCTTGCAAAGTCTTCTTAATAATGTTCACCAAGGTCTTATTGGATCACTTCGCCAGCCCATTTCCCCGAGGGTAATAATATTTGGAATGACCCAAACCAATATGATACTGGTTTCAAAAGTCTATGAGATTCTTAGATCGGAAAGAAGTTGCATTGTCAGTTATAATTTTTCTAGGACATCCAAAATGAGACAAGATATTATTTTAAAGAAATTTAATAATGATAGAATCATTAGCTTGGTACAGCTTTGATCCATTTTGTGAAATAGTTTGTAGCAGTAAGAATCCACCTATGCTGGCCCGAAGAGGGAGGATGTATTTCTCCGATAAATTCTAATCCCCATTGTTGGAAAGGAGCTTCAACAGAGATTGGCTTTAGGGGCAAAGGAAGGAGCTTCTTTTTTCCCTCGAACACCTGACACTTATGACATGAAGTCACTTTCTGATGCACATCAGCGAAAAGCGTAGGCCAATAGAACCCAGCTCTGAGAATTTTATTAGCTGTGGTCTTCCAGCTCATATGACCACCACAGTCTCCTACATGAAAATCCTGCAATACTTTGTTAGCTTCATCCTTCAACAGACAATTTACCAAAATACCTCAAGGATCCTTCCAATATAGGTTTCCTTCTACAATGCAAAATTTTAATGCTTTCAATTTCAAAAACCTAGCTTTAGTTTTGGTCAAACCAGGGGGAGCTTGTAAGTTATGCAAAACAAATATCAGGTTTGCGTACCATGGAGAGTTCAGAAAAACCTCTTTCACGCTTGGAGTCACTTGCTCTCCCTGTTCATCCACCGCAACTAACAAATTAATATCAAGAGCATGGAAATTGGATTCAACCATTAACTTTTCTAGACCTTGACCTTTAATCAGTTTAGTAGGCTTAATCTCTATGTCATACTCCAGAATGATAGAAATCCATTTTCCTCTTCGGCCATCTGGATTGTCCTGAGTTAAAATGTCTTTTACTACCACGTTCGAAACATATGCGATGGTGTGGGAATGGAGAATATATACTCTAAAATCTTTTATGGCTTTCACCAGGGCAAAATCTTGTTTCTCCATTATTTTATAATTCAAAGAAGCATCTATTAATGATTTACTGAAAAAGGCTATGGGTTGTTCATACCCTTTGTTTTTTTTCTGTAGTAATACTGTTGCAATGGTATGTTCAGAAGCGAAAGAAGAAAGGTAAAAATCTTTGGTGAAATCAGGACTGATCAAGACTGGAGCCCGTGTGAGTGCATGTTTAACTTGTTCAAAAGACTGCTTAGATTCAATGTCCCATTTGATTTTTGTGTCATTTTTTAACATGTTGGTGATGTTCCTGAGAAGCTTGGCCAGGTTGGGTATGAATCTTCTCAGAAAGTTTATTTTTCCAATGAAAGACTGTAACTCTTTGATATTCCTTGGGTGTTCTATTTTCTGAATGGCCTCGATTCTACTAGGGTCTATATTAATTATGTCCTTAGAGATTATGTGTCCCACCAGTTTACCTTCCTCTAATCTGAAAAGGCTTTTCTTAGGATTCAGAGAAATCCCAAATTTTCTGCATTTCTCGAATACTCGTCTGAGATGTCATAAGTGCTCATCTTCGGATTGGGAATACACAGTTACGTCATCCAGATAAATGACAATAAATTTTCCAAGTTCTTCCACAAAAGTGATGTCCATCACTCTTTGGAAAGTGGCCCCAACGTTCATCAACCCAAAAGGCATTTTCACGTACATGAAGGTACCCGAAGGTGTTGTGAAGGCTATTTTCTCTTGGTCATCTGGGTGAATGAGAACCTGATTATAGCCTGAGAAACCATCCAGTAAGGAGATTCGACTGGATCCAACTACCTTTTGTAATATGTGGTCCATTTTTTGCAATGGGTAGTTGTCTTTCAGAGAAACTTTGTTCAGGTTTCAAAAATCGATACAAAGCCTAATTTCCCCACTTTTCTTTTGGGTTGGAACCAGATTTGAAACCCATTTGCAAAATCATAAGGGAACTATGATTTTAGCATCATACACCTTTTTGATTTCTTTTTCTATCAGGGGAAGTAACTTGGGATTGATTCTCCTAAGTTTCTGTCTGAAAGGTTTTTGATCTTCTTTTATCGGGATCATATGATGTATGATGCTTGTGTCATAAGATTTTAAATCTTCGTAACCCCAAGAAAACACATCCGAATATTCCTTGAAAAGTTCAATGTATTTAAGTTTCTGCTCAGGAGGTAAGAATTTATAAATTTTTACCATCCTAGGTTTCTCTTCTGTCCCTATGTTAACGTTTTCAACCTCTTTACCACTGGCTTCAATTTTTGGTTTTTTAGCTACATCATTAAAATCAAAAAGGTCTTCTAAAGGAATTAAACCCCGAGGTAAAACATTACTCTTTAAATGCAAAACATAAGATTCTGTCTCATCTTCACCTAACTCTCTTGAATCTACTTTATTTACACTGTCATTTCCAAAATCAGATTTATTTACATTTTCATCCTCATTTTCTAAGTCTATGTTGGTACACTCGAAATCATTTTTACATTGTAGAAAATCTTCAATTTGATCATTGTTCCCAAATACCTAAAAGTATCTGATGTTGTCCGGGAAAGTCGGTTTGCACTTCACCTCCATCGTGTATGGGCAAGTGGAATGAAAAGGTATCTTCCATGTAGCTACTAACGTAGCTAACCCATCTGCTAAAATATTTTGTCCCCTAGGCATCACCTACAAATCAACTTCAGTGAAACATTTAAGGGTATCCAAAACAACATTCCTATAAGCTCTAAGACAGGGATGTTTTGTTGCATACTCACCTTTAATCTGTTTGATAATTAATTCAGAGTCTCCTCTTACCATGATTTGTTTGGCACCAACCTTCTTTAGTAATTTTAGACCGAGCATCAAAGCTTCATATTCGGCTATATTGTTAGTGCATTGAAAATTCAGTTTGTAAGAATGGTTCTCTGAATACCTGGATTTGTGATTGTACAACCAAACTCTTGCTCCAACTCCTTCTTTGCTTACAGCTCCATTGAAATCCATGCTCTAGAAATCTTCTGGCAATTCTTCACTTATCACATTTATCTTTCTTTCTGCCTCAGTGATTTCTTGGCCTTCTTTCGGATCAAATGTATCTTCTTCCAACTGAACGATTTCCTCTCTCGTATTGTCGTCGTTATACAGGATGAAGGAATCTAAATCAAAGTGTGTTGAGTACAGAGGATAGTTATGTGTCTTTTCTTGGCTGCTGACCATATATTTCATCAGTGTTTCTTTGTACAGTCTTCTTTGTTGCCTGAATACTGGGATGATGGCATACGACATATCCAACTGCAAAGTACCTTTCAACTTGGCCCCCCAATACCTAGATAGCAACATACCATATTTCGGGGGAATTTTTGCGACCACAACATCCATAACCATGTTTTTTGCTGGAATTTGAACTAGAGTGATACATAATTCCTTGATCAATCTGATACATTTGACTTTGTTGGAGTCAAAAGAGTGTAAGTCCTTATAAGGTCTGGTGACCTCAAGTCCCAGTTTTTCCATCACTGCTTTAGGCACTAGGTTATGGGAAGCACCTGAATCTAACATAGCATTATGCAGAATCAGGTCGTGTATATTAAGGCTGATGTAAAAAGGAGCAACAACACCATTGTCAGTTTGACCATCAACTTTAGAGCCAAACATGAGTTCAGGTTGATCATCGGTAAGATTCACAGTGTCTGAATGATTCGTCCATCCAACAGTTAAGGCCTTCGTGCCTATATCAGGTTCAATGCTCAGCGCTTTGATCATATGCGATCGGTAAGCGTCCTTACTCATCAACTCAGAAAGGGGAATGGGAATTTTCACTTTAGCTAAATCCCCTTCGAGGTTGAAAGGTGTAGGTGCTCAGGAATTCTGATTTGTCCACCATAGTCTTATGGGCAGAAGTATTTGGTGGGTTGGTTGATGAAACCTTAGTCTATGTTGATCTTTGTAAAATGGTAAGGTTTCTTTTTGCGGGAGCTTCAACATTACCTTTCTCAAGGATCTTCTTGGCAGAAGGCTCAGGGGATTTCTTGGTTTCAACCACTTTCTTCGTCTCGATTACCTTTTTTGGGGAATTTTCATCCGTCTTCTTACTCCACAAATTGTACTGCCTGTGTACCTCCATAATGGAATTTTCAAATGTTTGTTGTTCAGTCTCTTTAGCTTCTTCACTCACCTGCGTATGAGAAAGAAGGAAAAGTTCTTTCTCTTTCTGAGTGAGGAAAATAGCTTTGCTATCGTGAATGCCCATGAGGTTTATGTGTGTGTCCTCCAATTCTTCAATTACCTCTTCTCCTTCATCGGCATAATTTTTTTGTAGAGGTGGTCTGATATTTTGATCAAGGACCCTCTGTTCTCTTTGACCCCTGGGATCCCTCTGCCTAATTTGAGGAGGATTTCTTCTGAAGTTAGGATTTCGAATTTGTGGGGCAGGTTGAGTTTCTCTAGGAGGATTTCTTTCGAATACAGTAAGTCTCTCCATCATCATTTCCATTTATCTAGCTAAGGAATCCAATTTGGCATCAGAAGAAGATGTGGAAGGTTCTTCTTTAATCGTGACTCTCCTTTCAGTTCTCTGTCGTGCCCTTTTAGCCAACAGGTTGGCCTCCACAGTTATTGCACTTTTCTGCATGTCTTCCCGGGTGGTGGAGTTTCTTTCTCTTAATTGATAGGACATATCAGCGTCGAAACCATCAGGGAATTTTATCAGTGCTAGACCTTGTGGGGGTTTAATATCAGCCGGAATCGCATTGTATAGATTGTTGAAATGAATGCAGTAATCTTGTACTGTCTCACCTTGATTCCTTCTGATATTTTCGTATTCTAACAAGATTTGGAGAAGATTTTTATTTACCTCCCATCTGTCTAGGAAACTTCTTTGAAACGTTGTAAGGTCGAACACTGAGGCAACACATAAACCTTTGTACCATTTCTTAGCGTCAGAGGTCAAACTTTGCGTAAACAATCTCATTTGAATGGCAACTTCATCTACTTCCTGCAGATCAAAATAGTCATTCATTTTATCAACGTGTTGTTGTGTGTTCAAGGGCCCTATTCCATCGAACCATGGAAGTCTCATTTGATAATCCTGGGGTATAGCATGTAGAGGTGTGGCCAACACCAAGGGAGCATATCTAGTTGCCATGATAGGTGGAGGAGGCGGGAAAACAACCTGGATGATAGATGGGGCAGTGACAAAAGACGAGGAGGAGGGGCTTGCTAGCACAAAGTGAGAAGTTTGAGGCTACGCAGTGCGAGATAGTATTTCAGAGGTCCGGGGTTGCAGGGTTTTTGGATCTAAGACAACTTCAGTCACAAAGCTATCAGATTTTGTTCTAAACAGGCTTTGTTCAAAAATGGTGTCAAAGTTGAGATCTTGAAGGGTAACAAGTTCCTTTGGAAGAGAAGGGGACCTGTGAAGGGGACTATGACTCCCTGAACCTTCTGCAATGGACTTCTTTCTAAGTAACTATTCATGATTATCAGTTGCTATTGCAAGTTCTGGGTCTGGGTGGGATCGAGTATACGCTCTTTTAGGAGCCAGGTTTTGTAAATTATATATATCTATATCTATATATATATATATATATATATATATATATATATGGTTTTATGAGTCTAAAATTAATATGTACAAGCTTTTAACAACCTCTAAACATTATTTCTTTCTCATATTTACAATTTTTTCAGAAACAAAGTCTTCTTCTAGGGAAAAATAAAATGTGGGGTTGAAAGTTTGTTCAGTTCCCCAGTGGAGTCACCACTATGTTAACGCTCTGTAAATTCCCAGAGGTTGTCAGTAAAGAAGAAATCTACGAGAGGTAACTTTATCCAACCACTTCGAAACTGGAATCTAGCCCTACCAGTTTCAGAGAGGGATCTCTCTATATGATTTAGATATGTTTTAACTTTAAGATATTAGGTTAGTTATATAAAATAAAATAAGATTGAAAAGGTTTGTTGTATTTGTTAAGTTGGATGAAAAGGGATTTACGCATCCATTGGGCTATGGGGTCTGTATTATAATGATAGAAATATAAACCAGAAACAAAAGGTTCTTTTCACAGGGAAAGATAATGCATTTGTTGGATTCTTTAGCAGTAAAGTGATGAATAACATAAAAGATGAGAATATCAATTAAAGTAAAGAAGCATTTAAGAATTCCTTCACTGTAATATCAGAAGATAAACATTAAAATCTTTCAAAGTATGAAACAGGGTATACAAAGCTAAATCCTGCAACGTGCATTACTTTTAAAAGATTAGATCAGAAAACAATATGACAACTGAGAAAGAAGAACATTCAATATAGAAAAGAAAACATCACCAATGAATAACACGCGAGAATCCTGTGAAAAACATCTCTTTGTATTACTAGAAGATCTCTTGATAAAAACTACAGTCTTGTATCTTGCAGGGTGTAAAGATCAACCCTCAGTACTTCAAATTTTGAAGTATTTATAACCAAAATTACATACGATCCTATCATTAAAGATCAGGATGTGGAAAATCTAAATTTAGCTAACTAACTTAACAAGATACAAAAATTTAGGAAACTACTTGATGATGTGTTGAAACTTCATGTTGATTTCTGGGTGAACCGTTGGTTAGGCCTCTGCACGACCTCGTCTGACTGGATAGCTGACTAGACTTGGACACCTCATCACCTACTCAGTCAGACTGCAAATCTCTTCCCATCGAAGGTGACTGGGAATGCTGATTTTGAGCAATCTTCGGTATACTTCATCCATCTCTGTGTACTTGGAAAAAGTTGTCTTGATGATGAAGATGTATCGGATCTCATGCTGTATGTTGATGTCTAACTGTAAAGCATCTAAGAATGCCTTGCCCATGATACTTCCTTGTATTCCTGAGAATTTTTAGCTATCCTTAGCCACAGTGGCTAGTTTCTTTTTGTAATTGACGAGCGTCATTAACTTGTCATTTATAACTCTCAAACCAGGAAGGCCTTTCTTCTACAAAGCTTCGATCTTGATGAAAAATCTTTGCACTCCTGCGTCCATGGTCTGGACCTTTTCCTCTAGCTGTAGCATCAGTCCTCTCTTGGTCAGGACCCTCTTGACCTCAAGGATGGTCTCTATTCTATCTTCAATCTTCAAATCCTCTAGCTCCTCTGTATTTTTGGAATTTAGAAATTTGATGATCTCAATAGATTCTGTGGGCATCTCTCCCAGTTCTTCTCTTATCTTCTCGATAGCCTGATAAATTCTTTGCACTAGCTTGTTTTTCTCGAACATGATTTGTATCATTGGCCATATTTCATTCATGGACTTGGTGATATCCATCCAGACACTTTCCTTGACCTCAACAAGTGTTTTTCCTGCCACTGTTTGCTTCTGAAGCTGTTGCAATTCCTGTTTGAGCTGGTCTGATGTTTGTTTCTCCTTGGAGTAGCTAGCTAGTTTCTGAAGGTTCTCAATCTCCTTTTTGAGTCTGCTAATATCTGTCTCTTGCAAATTCATCTCCTCCATGGATTTAACCAGTTCAATTGTTTTCTCCAGAGCTGTCAGTGGAGTTGCCGAGGGAATTTCTTCTACATATGTTTTGCTCACTCCTGTGAGTGGAACTGTGCTCAGTGGAATGACTTCCATGGGATTGGACTGCTCCTTCTCTTTCACTAGTTTTTCCAATTTTGCTTCCATTTCCTTCAACTGTGCATTCTGCTCCATGATCAGCTTGAGCATCTCCTCCTTTTCCCCTTCTATCTCCGTTATTTCCTTTGCCTGTGAGTTTTCTGTTGGTGGCAGTTTCAACTGTTTTCTCAGAGAGGCTATATCGACATTTTTCTTTTTGATCGTCTCCTCGAATGATTTCACATTCGAGGGATCATATCCGATCTTGAGGACCAGTTCTTCCAACATATTAATCCTATTGTCCTTGGAAACAGATGATATTTTTTCTAACTTCCGCTGCGTTTGGACATTGCTCAGAGATACCTGTAACTTGGAGGCGACAGTAGAAGCATTTTTCAATGTAGAAAAAACCGTTTCTCCAGTTTTCCTGTGCAAATCCATTTGATCAGCTGGATGCACATCTTTGGTCTGAAATTCGAATGTTTCCCTTTTGTAATCGGTGTTTACTTTCGGGTCTGGCACCTGTGCTTGCAGAAACGCCATGTGCATTCTACCCTTCTCAGTGTCGAATGTAGACAACAGTCTGTGTTGTGCAGTTGATGTTTTCTTCCAGAACTGAGCATACGCGCTGCTAGTCAACGTCTAATTTCTCTTCTTGATCAGATCATACTTCTCAAAAATACTCAATTTTGGTCCTGTTTTGCTCGGCTAGTTGACTGGTGGAGTATCTGTAGACTTTATGGGCAACACTGTAGTCATGATTTTTTTTCTAGTTGTACTAAGGAGCGACCGATCAACCTCCATAGTTGTAGTGGATTGAATTCCCTTTTCACCAGCCGTGTCAGGTGCTTGAATGGTTTTTGGCCTCTTGGTGTGTAATTGAAACTCTTCAGACGATACTTCAGTGATGGAAGGTGAAGTGTCCTTCCTGGGCCTTTTCTCCTTGGGAACTTGTGGTGTAGTCATCTGTGAGATAGTGACTGAAAGGTCCTGTTGTTCTGTCTCAACCAGGGTGCTTGGTTCCCATTCTGTCTGGTTGGCGAACTTCTCTATCTCAGGACTGGATGTATGAACATATGGGATATTCTTATTTTTAATCCTCATCTATGAAATTATCCCGCTGGGGTCATAATGCCATATGAAGCTAACAAAGAACTTCATCTCCTTTAACATTCTATTTGCTTCCTCCCTAGCGCCTTGGCTATTGCAAATGAATGATCCTATTTTCCCTTTGATCCTAAGCTATTGCTTCTTTTTCAGAGACACAAAATGTATGTCGTCTGAATTGATCATTTGCCTTATGTACTCCAGGGAAAATATCCTCATGGGAAGATACTTGGGTAACTTGTATGGAGCCAATTCGCACCCATACACTATGATCTCTATGTGGTCCTGGTACAGGTACTATTCTCCCATTTTTTCAAGATCTGAAAAGTGTAAGATCCTTTGAATTTCCTCATTTATTATCGGCTCAGGTTTGCCACTGAACATGCTCACCACGGGATGGTAGAACTGCTCGATAAATTGTTTGAAGTTGAATTATGTAGAGTTGTGTCTGAGCAGTGAAGTCCACGTTGTCACTACCTATGGCCTCCCATCCTTGTCCATCTTCTGCATCGAAAAGGAGAATTTCTCCGCTTGAAAAAGTATGAACATGTAAGCCAATATTGAGGAATACCGAAACATGCCTTCTGTGGAGAAATTTGAGAATTTCTCATGAATGTTGTCTGCCAGGAAGGTGCTATAGTCGAACTGAGTGGTGGGTCTCTCATCTATGGAGAAAATGGACAGAAAACCCAATATGGGTTCATCCACCCATTGATCCGAAAAATACCCAAGGAGGGTGCAGAGTGACGAGATGACCTATTTTCCCTTCACTGAGAACAGGGATGAAGGATAGGAGGGATTTGTAGTGGGGAGCTGAACGGCTTGTGGGAGAAAAAGCTCAAAAATATGAGCTCTTTGGGGGAATGATAATTTCTGATATAGTTCTGTGATAATTTCAAGGTTGAAAGGTGAGACGGACTTGGCTCTGGGTATCTGCATCATCTAATCAATGGTTTCAGGTGTGATGAGGAAAATAATTTCTCCTGATGAAGACACTATGGCTCTTTGGTCGGGGAGGTAATGAGCCTGGAATTTGAGGGCGAATTTGGGGAAATGGTGAACCTAGGGGAAAAGATACAAAGGGAGGTTGGACTCCCAGAGCCCAATTTCATCACTCTGGTAAAGGAAAACCTCTTTGAGCCATGACTGCAAGTCCACGAAGTCGAATTCACATCTGGTGTCTACGATTAAATGGTCTTTTTCTGCCAGGGGCATCTTGTTGAGGTCGACAAGAGGTGGGAGGAAAGGATTTTCCTCATCTTTGGTTCTCTTTTATTTTGGCGCCATCACTATAAAAATACCTGCAAATCAAACAATCGTTAGTGGGGATGATGGTGGCTTGGGACGGTTGACTGAAATGGAGAGAAAACAGGGAAAAAATGCTCTGGTGCGACGGGAAAGGTATTTTCTGGTGAGATGACACAATAAGCAATGGAAGAAAGAAGGGAAATGATGGTTTTGAGTAAACAGATACTCATTGGGCACGCGGGACAGGTCAGCAGGCTAACGGATATGTTAGCCGGTAATAAATTGCCAACGGGTTGTTTGGAGCGTGAGATGGCAGGTAATAATGAATGACGAATACAACCAGGCGATGTGGCGGGAGGTGATTGGGGAGTGAACATGGTGAGAGGACTTGTAAAGGGAGAACAAGGGGAAAGGGACTAATAGAGTAATGAGATGTGACCTCTAGGGGAAAAACCTGGATAATGACGTCATGGGGTGACAAGGTATGTCAGACCTTGGGAGGCGGTGGGAGTCTGACCCAATGGATTCCTGCCATGTAGATGAAAAGGGCCTGCCAGAAAAAATTCCATTCCAGACCCCCCCCCCTCCGTTAAAGACAGATTGGTCGGGGGGGGGGGGTCCAAAAAACACCATGAGTCGTTGATTTGCGTGCTTTCTTTTCAACCATAGATCTATGCATGATATTTAACCAACATTTCAGACCCCCCCACCATTAGAAGAAGAACGGTCGGGGGGGTCTAGAATTCAATCTCAGCCATTTAGATGTGTGCCTTTGTTATCTGTGTTTCCAGACCCCTCCCCCCCCCACCGTTAAAGGTAGAAGGATCGGGGGGGTCCGGAAAGACTTGTCAATCGTAGATTTGGGCACCCGCTTTCTAGTCATTCATCGGTGCACGGTCTTTATTCAATGAGCACACAATCACATTTGCTCAGAAACTTAGGATAAATGAATTTTGTGGGTTTTCCCGAGCTTTCCTTGTCTTTATCACCATGGGGGTTAAACATCAAGCCTTTAAACCTCAAAGATATGGTTCAACATGGATCATCATGCTTTTTTTATTGAGATAAAGCAAACTACCCTATGCTCTAACCTAATTACCTATGAAAATTAGTCCAGATTAAATTGTTGGACTAAGAAATTACTCTATCCTGGGGTCATCTGACCAAGATTAGGCAGTTTGGTGAGATTTGTTCACTAACTAACCTAAATCACTTGGCTAATATTAAATAGTTTAGCCAATCTTATTCACTACTCCTATCAACATCAATTTAAAAGAACTTGGCCATGCTTTAATGGTATGGACCAAATCATTGTTATTGCATGGGGCTCTATTGAATTTCTTTTATGCCCTCTTTTATTCATTTTCTTCTTCTCCTTTTTCTTTTTCTTTTTCTTTCTCTTTTCTTTTTCTTTTTCTTTTCTTTTTCTCAAATTATTTGCAGAATGGAAAATCATTTGACAAACAAAAACACTTAAAGAGATAACATTTCACTCACCAGTTGATCTTATAAATTATAGGGTTATAACACACTCCAAGAGCGCACCAACAAGCCCTAGCTACTAGCCCTTTCGACAACACCTGGGAAGAAGATGTAGTCTCACCTGAAGCAACTATGAGGGGGTTGCGGGACAGAGATGTCTACAACCAGGCGAATATCAGTGGATCTAATACAACAACAAGGCAACATTCATATATCCCTCACCAAGCTAGATCTACTCTGCAGAGTTATAGATCTGATCTAATTACAACAATACAAATAACAATATAACACTGACAGAGATCAAAGAATCAATCACACACACAACACACGATGTATGTGGTTCACCCTCTCTCTAGGGCTACGTCTACAGAACTGTGATTATGATTTATTAAGGTAAATCATACAGTCCTTGTCTGCACTCTCAGCTAGAAGAACTTCTTTCTTCTTCTATCTTTCTCTCCCCTTCCTGTGCACCCAGCTGTAGAATTTGACCTTCACACATAGATGAAGATATTACAATACCAAAAGGCTCTCTCTCTCAACACTTCTCTCTCTCAATACAATAATATCTCACCAAAACAATAGATCTAGATCAACAACAATATCCTACCAACCCAACCTAGGTCCTTTAGACCTCTATTTATACATTACAAACATTCACCGACAGTCCTAAGCTGAAACCTAGGTGTCAAAACCCTAGATACCAAAACCCTAGGTATCTAAAACCCTAGGTCAACTTGACCCACTTTTTTGGGGCTTCGCTAACCTGCCTTTCCTTCCTTCTCACGCGGTGATCCAAAGCATCCAATGATGGATTTTTCCACTTGATGATTTTTCCTCGATCCCTCTTCCTTGTTGATTTTTCATCCTCGATATCCTCGTCCAATGGGTTGCATTTCCATGCTTCGCTCCATCTTTTTTGCTCTTTTTCTCACTTCGACCCAGTGACAGTCACTGTGTCTTCTACGAAGTTCACTTTTCAACTTTTCTTCCTTGTTCTTTGCTTCCTTCCATAACTAAGGGCCAATAGCTACCCTTCCCATACGGTGGACCTAAATTATGACTACTCACCTGTGCATTGCTTATACATTAGTTTCTTAATTTCTTGACTTAGGTGCCACATAGGTTACTTGCAGGGGTTATTTTGCAGGTGCCCTGGATCAGATAAGGGTCGGACAACACACAAACTTTATGGAGGATTACCTCTCCAGGGGGATCTGACCGACTGGTTGTTAAGCCCACGAGGGCCCTTATAACTAATTATGATACCTCCTATCTTTAGCAGGGAGTCTCAGGCCCCTCTTGGGTGAGACATACCTTCTTTAGGGAGGGAGGCCACTTAGCCACTTTACCCCGTTTGTATGCATATTGTTCGTTTGAATTTTGGTGTTCTCTTTTATTACTAGTTGGCCTTAGGATATATTTTTTGTCTTTAGAGTCTTAAGTCATCGTGGAGTCATACCAAGGTCCCCACCGGTCCCATCGCTTGTTGAAGTTAACACCGGATTTCGAGTCTTTTCTTTCTAAAAGGCTTAGAGTTATTAGGTGCGGTACACACACATCCACTTTTCATACTTGTGATTCTAAAAGGATGAGTATTGAATATGATCATCAAAACACTGGGATCCCTTCAAATCCCACACCCACTATAGTTAATGGCACCCCTTTGACTCCTGCAACCACAATGGTTGTAGTACCAGAGGCACCTATCATTACTATGGCTCGACCTATAGTGAGCGCTCAATCTCTTGTCTCAAACCCTTTCGAGTCTCTTGGTCACTCACTGGGCTATAATGTTCATTCCATCCCTATTGCCTCTAGTCCTTTTTCTTATAGTATGCCGAACTTTACTTCGCAGTTTTCGAATGCCATCCCAGCCAGTGGCCTTAATTCTAGCATTGCGCTTGGAGGCACTACACCTCCTTACTCTCCTTTTTCATTTGGTGGTTCTCAAATCCCTGAAACGACTCCTAATATAGGAGGTATCCCTGCTTTTAACCCCGGGTCTAATCCTATTACTTCTGGGTGGAAAAATCAACCTAGTGGACAAATTTCTGATCAAGCTATGTCCTATACCCCTACCTCCTCGATGCAGATTCTGACCAATACATTTGGCATGACGAATCCACCTCTATCCTCCATATTCCCACCTGGATGAGGTCAGTTTGATGCTTTGGGCAACCCCAAACCTAGATCCAATCTAGCTGGGGGAAAGTTTTATAACCCCCAACAGAACATTCTTGTTGGAATGATGCCCAACCAACATTTTATGAATCATCCCAAAGGAGGGCCTTATAATCCGGGACAGGACTATGGTGCTTACCAGAACCCTGGATGGGTTGCAGTTCCTCAAGCACAATCTTTCCCGGGAGCTTGGGGCCAGATGTCGCAACCCCGTCTCCCTTTTCTGGCCACGCTTAATCTGTCAGACTTGTCTAAGTTAATGAACGACCCTATGAGTCATGATCCTACATGGCCCCCTGACCCCGCCAAGCTTCCTTCGGACATCTAGAAGTTTGAAGGTAATAATGGAGAGGATCATGGTGATCGCGTCACTATCTTTCACCTTTGGTGCTCATCGAATTCCCTTAATGACGATTCTATTTGATTAAGATTGTTTCAACACACCCTCATTGGAGTTGCTATGAAATGGTATATCGAGCTACCTAGGGGGGTGTATGGGCCTTTAGTCAGCTAGTGATGGTCTTCCTTAACCACTTACAATTTTCAATTCGTTACAATGCTGACCTAGAACTTATGTCGAATTTACACCAGGATACCGCCACTCATATCTCGGATCATATCCAGGAGTGGCATAGACAGAAGAGGTTGTTTAAGACCCATATACCCCTGACCTTTCTTTTAGAATGGTTCCTTAAGTCTTTTCACGATCCTATCTCGAAGGATGTTGCTACTTCTGGGGTTACCACTGAGGAAGAAGTGATCTTTAGAGCCCATCAGTTAGATCTGATATACACTCAGTCTGGGATGTTATACCACCTTCTTCCAGACGCACCGCGGTCAACTTACGACCCTAGAAAAAATCCCAGACCTCATGTCGATGGCATTGTAGGTTCCACTAATGTAAGATCAATAGACTCAGTGACAAGCCATTTGAAAGAGTTGTCTCTAAACCAGTATGTAGGAGGGCCAACTTTGTTTGTGTCTTCCAATCCCACTCAGTTGGTGGATGTACTTTTTGTGCAATCGTCGACCAACCCAAATGGTAACCAACAACCAAGAGGGAATAAGAAGAAAGGACGTAATAATCGTAAGGGTGGGAAAAATGGTAATAAACCTAAGGAAAATGATAATAATGAGAATACGAATAATAATGATGGAGAGGGAAAACGAGAAAGACGTAAGGTGAAGTTTCCCTATAAGATTTTCACAGATGATCACCTTACTCATTTATGCCCCAAACTTGTGGAAGCTACGAGGCTAGTATCTCTACTGCATGTCGTGTTGATGAATCCATTTCCACATAACCAACACATGGCCTCGAGTTCCTCAAATGCCGAAAATGCGGCTGGTGGGAGTCAAAAACTATCGTTGCAATATGACGATCGTTTGTGTATCAATATGGTCAATGCGAAAATCAATGTAGCCACTTGATATCGAGATTATAGCTCTTCAAAAGATATTCCTGGTCTAGAATCACCTCCTCCTCCTCTGGAGATGAACTTACAGATTGAAAAAACAGAGCCACTACCTCATATTCCGAAAAGAGTACTCAAGAGCTCTACCCACAATGCAAATGCTAGAGCTACTCATAACTACTCTATTGTTGAGGACTTGGGTCAAACCCCTTGTGCAATGTCGGCTTTGGAGGTACTCCATACATGTCCTTCATAGAGGAATGCTTTACTATCTTCTTTAGGAGCTCTAGAACCCAGTGGCTCAAAAGTTATCAAGTTTGATGTCATGGATGTGAAGCCCCGCTTGCCTTACCATGTGGCTTTCCAAATCCACGTGGAGTACTCAAAGTATACCATCAAACATGTGTTTGTCTATGAAGGTGCTGCTACATGTGTGATGTCCCTGATCTGTTGGAAGGATCTTGGTTCTCCGACTCTTTCCAAGTCATCAAACATGTTGACTTCTTTTGACGGTCATTCCTTCCGCCCTCATGATATTCTTCCTACCTTTTTGGTCCAGTTAGGTGGGAATATGGTAGAGGTGGAGGTCGAGGTAGTTGATGTGCCTCTTGATTATAACTTGTTACTAGGATGCAATTGTACCTATGCTATGGTCATTGTTGTGTCATCTGTCTTCCATACTCTTTGTTTTCCTCATGAAGGGAAGATCATGATGATCGACCAGTTATCCTTTGCATACTCTAGTCCTAATGCATCTATTGGAATGTCAATCCCTATGATCGACAATTCTCAGCCAGCAATTGAGAATATTGGTGTCGAAATGTATTCTTCGCTTATGGGTACTTTTGACTTCACGACATCGATTCACCACATTTATGCCATGTCCAGTAGGCCCATTTCAACTGGGAGGTCCATTCCTTTCTGCACTTCCTATTTTAGTGATCCATGGACCCTACCTTCACTGACTTCATCTTGTGAAGGTCCGTTTCCAACGCCACTATTGGCAACGGAGATTGCGTATCAAGTTGTTCTTGACTCCTTCGCCGATCACGATCCTGTTACCTCACTGACAGACAAGGATGATCCCATTCTTAGGCCCGTGTGAGCCACTTCGTTGTCTTGTTCACATGATTTCCTTGATGATACTTTTCCCTCAGATGAAGCTATCATTGAAGCCATGCATGGTTCCAACAAACCTTGGGATGATATGCATCACCACTCTTATTTTCTCCTAGAGCTTGAAAGAATCGAACAAGATGACTTTCGATCTACTTTGAATGAGATAGTCGGTCACGCCATAGTTCCACTTGATATGCACGACATTTATGTCGAAGGAAATATGGCGAGTATTTATCCTACCATCAAGATTGATATCTCTCATACCCTTGGCAAGGTTGAAAATGTAAATATCGGTGCAGATTGTTCTCCAGAATAAATCCTGATCTACACCGAACTCTTCAAGGAATTTCGAGATGTATTTGCTTGGTCATATGAAGAGATTCCAGAAATCGATCCCCGTATTGTCGATGAGATTATAACTTATACGGATGCTAAACTTGTTCGGCAATGTCTTAGAGTTTTCAACCCCCGGAAGGCCCCTGCTATTAAGGCAGAGGTAGAGAAGCTACTTAATGTTGGCTTCATCTACTCGATTCCCTTGACTAAATGGGTATCCAACCCCGTTCCTGTGAATAAGAAGTAAGGAACTATCCATGTATGTATGGACTTTCATGACCTGAACAAAGCATGTCCTAAATATAACTTCCCCATATCTTTCATTGATCAGATTCTCGACGAGTGTGCGGGAAGCGAAGTATTTTATTTTATGGACGGATTTTTAGGGTATAACCAAATTCAAATTAAACCTGAGGACCAACACAAGATGGAATTTATTTTTCCTTGGGTTACTTTCACATACCGGAAAATTCCTTTCAGCCTTAAAAACGCTGGAGCAACCTTCCAACATGCCATGAATTTCACCTTTCACGATCTTAAGCAGATAGTCGAAACTTACTTTGATGATCTTGCTACTCACTCTCGCAAGAGAGAGGATCACGCTATGCACCTTTAGCTTTTTTTTGAAAGATGTCATTACTATAGAATTTGGTTAAACCCTCACAAGTCCATCTTTTGTGTTAAGTCTGGTCATCTTTTGGGATTTCTTGTTTTTGAGACCGGGATCATGGTAGATCCACTAAAGGTTGAGGCAATACTTCGATTTCCTCCCCTACGCATGGTTAGACAAATTCAAGGTTTACAGGGCAAAGCTAACTTTCTTTGTTGGTTTATAGTGAATTATTCCAATATCACTAAGGGTTTCATGTGTTTTTTGAAGGACACCCCTTTTATCTGGGATGAGCGAGCCTAGGAGTCTTTCAATGCTTTGAAGAAAGATTTGGTATCGACGCCTTTGCTGAAGTCTCCTGACTACAGTATGGATTACCTGCTTTATATCACCGCATCTAAAGAGACGATTGGTATGGTTCTGGTTCAGGAGGACGATGAGCTCCGTGAGCACGTCATCTACTATCTTAGTCGAAATTTAGTCGGTCTTGAGCTTAATTATTCTCACGTTGAAAAGATAGCTTTGGTTGTCATTCACACAGTCCAATGTTTGCGTAATTATATATTACTTTGCAAGACTACTTTGGTTGCCGATGTCAATCCATTTCAATATGTCCTTACTAGGTGTATCATAGGGGGAAAATATAATAAATGAATTTTCATTTTACAAGAGTTTGATCTCGATTTCGCTTCTACGAAGACCAATAAATCACTAGTCTTCACGGAGTTAATATACAAATTCCCATGATTAGAGGAGGATGTTATCCATGTTGATTTGTTTGTGGATGAACACATTTTTCTTGTCTCGTCGTTTGACCCCTGGTATGGAGACATTGTTCTCTAGCTTCAAACCTTGAAGTTCCCTCAACATCTCTCGCGAGATGACGGATGGCGTATAAGATACCAAGCTAATAAATATACTATCATCAGTGACATTTTGTATCACCGAGGAATAGACAATATCTTGAGTCATTGTTTAACTCACAGATAGGCTGAGTCAGTCCTAAACGATTGCCATAGTGGGGCTTGTGGTGGTCACCTATCTGGGCTTGCATCAGCCCAAAAACTTTTGCGAGCCGATTATTTCAAGCCTACTATCTTTAAAGATTGTATTGAAGCAGTTAAGAAGTGTCACCCCTGCCAGATGTTCACTCGAAAAATTCCCTCGCATCCATCCCCTCTTCACCCAGTCATTACCCTCGGTCCCTTCACCAAGTGAGGGGTACTTCATGGATTGCAACCCAACTTCAGATGGGGGGTGTTGACGATGATTTTTATCAACAGTACTTAGCTGGCAAATAGTTGCCAGTATTTCCCTCTCATTTTGTGATTTCTTTCTTAAAGTCTTGTGCGCTCTCTTGAACTGCTACTACACATTTCAAAGTGGATGTCTTCAATTCGTTCACCAGTCATAATCTTTTGGGAATTCATATAATCATTTTCTAATAGTTAAAAATGATAGTCATTGGTCAGTTTTGAGATTGGACGAGTTACAGGCTCTCAGATAAAGACAAGTATATTATAAGCATTCAACAAAAATGTTATGGCGCCTCGTTAAGTTGGAGGCTCTTGAACATTTGGCTTCCATTTCTCATTTTTAAAACTCATAAGTCATTTGATTCTTTGGTTTAATAAAGTTTAAAAACCATTGGGGGAAGGCAAGTTTAAACCCATGTGGCACGGTCCTTATATTGTGCGACATGTCTTGGAAAAAGGAGCCTATGAGTTAGAAGATTCTGAAGGGAATATGTTGGTCGAGCCTAGGAATGGGCTCTACTTGAAAATATACTACACTTGAGCCCCAAGCTTGGGCGAAACTCTTTGTATACTAATGTAATTTAGTGTATATATATATATATATATATATATNCATCTTCATCTTGCTTATCGAGTTTTCCCTTGGTCGGCAGATGTCAACGGAGTCTTCAGTCTACCTAGGATTCACAAACAGAGCCATTTGTCATACACGAAACTTGGCTTCCGCCACTTGGGTGGTTTACTCACCTGAGGGTCTACTGGTGTCTTCAGGTGGCATATGCCTAGGGCCATCCATGAATAATGTGGCCGAATATAGCACCATCATAGAACTGTTGTGTGATGCTATCTCACATGGTATTCTATCTTTATAGGTTCACCTGGATTCCCAGTTAGTAGTATGTCAGTTGAACGACAGTTACCGCATGCATGATCCTACTTTACTCCGATGATTCCTACAGGTATGTCTTTTAGAACGAAAGTTTGATTTTATTACATATTATCACATTCCTAGGAGTTCTAATCGTGTATCCGATGCTTATGCTAATTTCATTTTAGATTGACATTTGTTACATAATTTACAGTATCCTGCTACAATGTTATTGACAGGATATCATGACGATGGTTTTTTTCCACACCACTCTTTGAAACTCTGAGGAACGATGCAATATATTCTATGTAAGAGCATGGAGAATAGACCATAGACCAACCCCGTTATTGGTTGAATTAATACCAAATATGGCCATGGTTGTGGAAGGCCAACCCAAAAAGTTATTGACAAAGAAGTAGACACATATGCATTCATGGATAGAGTGGTGGGTGCATATTGAATTGTCTAGCCTAATCTACGGAATTTTGGCAGAGCTTGAAGTCATTGCTGGAAGTGATATTGCAACAGATGAATAAGAAATTGTTCTTGTAATTTCGATGGTGTCACACACTTCAGTTGTCATGCCAGTTATAATGGGATTTATGTGAAATATGAAGTCACCTTATATGTAGAGATGCACATTATCAGACAGACCGAATAGTTAAACATAAGAGAATATACACATGGAATATGTGTGGGGTTTCTAGACTAGGTGTACCAGTATTTCAGATTTTGCATCTGTTACCCATTGAAGAAAAACGTTCATACATTACTTTGTCACTTATCTCTGTTTTAGATAAAAGTGAGGAAACCTTGTTGGTCATGGCAATATTTTGTTTCACTCTATGATAGAATATACATGTGATGGTGCAGTTCACGTGAAACACATGAATTTTTGCATGTGAATACTGCAACCTTCTTCGTATTCAATCAAATTATCTCCCAGTTTGGTATCCTGAGTGAGATTGTCATTGATCATGTAAGTCACTTTCAGAACAAAATGATGGAAGAACTAGCATCGAAGCCGGGGTTTAGACATGGTCATTGTTCTTCTTATTACCCCCAGGAAAATGGACAAGTAGAGGCCATCAACAAGTCTCTCAATGCCATTTTTCAAAAAACTATCAGTCAGAGTAAGCTTGATTGGCACATTATGCTATATCCTGCACTCTGGGCATACCGAATCTCGGTCAAGACTGCCACCGGATTTTCCCCTTTCTAGATGGTACACGGTGTGGAGTCAATTTTACCTATTGAATGTGAAATCCCTTCTATTAATTTGGCAGTCACGCTCCTACCTGACACTTCCTATCTCGAGTGATGCCTTGTACACCTAGAGAGTCTTGACAAGCAGTGTCAAGACGCCTTTATGGATACCGAGGTGAAAAAAAAATGTGTCAAGGTTTAGTACGATAAGTATGTTTGTCCTCGATTTTACGCTGAGGGTGACTTGGTCCTCTTGTATGATCAAGCCAAAGAACCACTGGGGGTAGGCAAGTTTAAACCCATGTGGCACGGTCCTTATATTGTACGACATGTCTTGGAAAAAGGACCCTAAGAGTTAGAATATTATGAAGGGAATATGTTGGTCGAGCCTAGGAATGGGCTCTACTTGAAAATATATTACACTTGAGCCCCAAGCTTGGGCGAAACTCTTTGTATACTAATGTAATTTAGTGTATATATATATATATATATATATATATA
>ML782223.1:91719-136411 GCA_009831015.1 Picea engelmannii | reverse complement strand
TCCCTTTATTTTCGTCTTCATCTTGCTTATCGATTTTTCCCCTGGTCAGCAGATGTCAATGGAGTCTTCGGTCTACCTAGGATTCACAAACAGAGCCAGTTGTCATACACGGAACTTGGCTTCCGCCGCTTGGGTGGTTTACTCACCTGAGGGTCTACTGGTGTCTTTAGGTGGCATATGCCTAGGGCCATCCATGAATAATGTGGCCAAATATAGCACCATCATAGAAATGTTGCGCAATGCTATCTCACATGGTATTCTATCTTTATAGGTTCACCTGGATTCCCAGTTAGTAGTATGTCAATTGAACGACAGTTACCACATGCGTGATCCTACTTTACTCCGACGATTCCTATAGGTACATCTTTTAGAACGACAATTTGATTTTATTACATATTATCACATTCCTAGGAGTTCTAATCGTGTATCCGATGCTTATGCTAATTTCATTTTAGATTGACATTTGTCACATAATTAAATCAAAGAAAACCACATCATCAATGTACACATTGTAAAATATAATTAAAGCCAAAGATCAATTTTTATATATTTCAAAAAATATGTTGTTTATAGTACAAAATTGGGGCTAATACCCTCAATACACATATACAACCGGTAGTACAATATCCATGACATCTACACCTGTGGCATCAGATGTGTGTCAAGGTAACAAACTACGACATTTACGAGATGTCGAAAGAGTCGTACCCAAGATCTAGGTACACCAACCACCTGTCGCTGCATGGCTTCAGGCAGATCCTCTACCTGAACCATGGGAATCCTTTGAGTCAAACACGATAGGTTGCCCTGCACGTTTTGTAGGAATATCTCGGCTTCTCCTCCGACTGCCTCATCTCCCTGGTTCCTCCGCCAATGTCGAGGAAACCCTTCTAGTCGTCGCGGACCCATGTCTGTGTTACACAAGTGTCTATATTAATACTTAAGCACCATCCAAAAATATTTTTGTTCTAGTATACAAAAATATAAAAAATGAAATATTTAAAATCATTTGACATACCTATGTTGTTGTAGGTGATCCCTGGTGGGATTGGCATGTCTAGATCTCCTCGTAAGTCTATCCCTGCATAGGAATAGTCATCTAGGGTAATGACCTATCGCTTCCAACAGTAGAAGAAATCCTTGTTGTAAGGTTTCGACACCCTACCTCCCCAATGTCATCTCATTACCTCGGTCCACCATGCCATGTCTAGATCGCAAGGTCCTCTAGGAAGAATCTCAACTCTAGGTCCCAAACCTGGAACCCGCTCGAAGAACAAAATGCATAAGATAGAGGCAAACCCAAAATTCCTCTTACGTCCCTGTTTTCACTCTGTCAACTGGCTCTTCATGTTTTCCAGTAGTGAGGTACACCAGTCATATATTGTGGGTCTCATACACTGCACTGCATAAAACATGAGTGACCTCGATGTCTGGTGCAACGAGGTCGAACCTGTGATCCTGGTCAAAACAAGCACAATAATCTTCAGGCTGAGATTGTTTATTGCCCGGATAGGGAGTTGACTACCTACCTTCAGAGTCTCTGCTACATAGTGGGCATCGATGTACTCCTCTATTTTAATTTTTCTCCCTTCTCCCTGTGATTTGAGGTTTACAACCTCTACCTGACGTGATAGACCAACCAAAAAGTAGATATCCTCTACTTCAATCCTCAATGGTTTTCCATCGAGGATGAAGCTTTCACTCTCAGGGTCCTAGTAACCCACTAGCATCTCAAGAAACCTCACCTAGGCCCTCATTCCTTTGAGTTTCCAAAATTTATATAAGCCACATCTCTTTAAGGCCATTTGGGCCCTCAGATCTCGATCCACAACAACATCAACCTTCTCGTGCTCTCTTTCTCTCCATTCAAGAACCATCCCGCCAAAGGAAAATCAAAATTTGAGTTAACATCCTTAAAATTCATTGATTGCATGCTTGTACGCAAGATACCTCACTTATAGTCCCATATAGGGTTGAATATACATGCCCTGAAATTTGCACATGCACTTATAGCTCATTGTATACATTACCCGATAGGAGACATCCTGCGTACACCAAATTTCATATTTTACTCCCTCAATTACTAAAACTTTGGAACCTAATTTAAAAATTTAATCCACTGGAAATGAAGAGGAAGAGAATAAGGTTTACCTGGTCCAGACAGTTTCTGGTTTCGTTGCCTAACGCTCCCACAATCGTCATTTGAATCTCAGAGGTATTTTGGTCCAATTTGCACTATTTTGGTAAAAAATCAAAATGACATAGTAATTTTTGTTTTTTTTACTATTTATAAACAATTTTTACCCACTTTCTATAGTTTTGAGCCATTTTTTCACCTAATGGATGAATACAAGGGTGAATTGAGTTGGTTTTTGTAGTTTTTTACCAGGGATTCTTACGGATTTCAACGTTATGTTGGTTGTTCCTCGCCACAGGAAGGTATTTTCACTACCCAACATATAGGATAGGTATCCATTCCATCATGCATTTTTTCACTATCCTATAACTGTCTCTTTTTATGCCTTAAGTACAAACCCATTTGTTGCAACACAGAACCTTCCATCTGCTATAAGTAGTGTCATTATAAAGTGGTAGAGACTTCCTGAACATGGGTGCCCTAGTTAGATCATCTATTGCAATTGGTGCCCATGCAGAGATTTTTTCCATAAGACCGGGTGTCCCTCATAGCTAGTACATGACTTTATGCTGAGCCTCATTTCTCACTCATAAACATCTCGCTTCACACCCCGAGGACTCCCAAACGATTTTAATTTAAGCTCTTTTCCAAATCGTCTTTAAAAAGAGAAAATATTTCCGAGTGATTTGTCCCTTTCACACTCGTTAAATTGGACTTGAAAGGTCATGAGTCTTAGTTAATCTCTTTTTCGACTCATTTTCAAAAAGTGAAAAGATTGTCGAGTGAACTTATATCTTTCACACTCATAAATTGGATTTGAAAAGACGTCTATTTGGCACAAATTTATCCCTTTTTCACACCAAGTAGACTAAAAGACATAAAAAGGGACATTTTTTGGCGTTAAGTTGTGATTTCATCTCATGCCCTTGCTTGCAGTATTGATCCTATAGTCGATTCTCGCTTTGCATTATAAGTCATTTGCCTCAGCATTTTTTGCATCCTCAACCAAGCAGATACTTGTTTATATCCTTCAAAATTTAACACCCTATACCTAGGAGGGAACATTCCCTTGAGTGTCCATCTCCCGCATGCATTTCCTTGCATTGAGCATAGATATGTTCCACTGTTGGAACTAGTTTTTCTTACTTGCGACACTCATTTCCTCCTCTATATCATACCATTCATTTGTCTATGAAAAAACAAAAGAAGATGGACATGAAGGGAGTATTATATTTTATTGGTAGCATTTGTGTCCGCTTTGAACAGAGCACAAAGTTATTGAGTCCATTCATCATCATAATTTTTGGATTAACATGGCCTTAGGAAGCTGAGCTCGTTATAGAGTCTTCTCTATCGAATGGTTACTCTTCCAGTCCCTACAGAGAGTATCATTGATGCATCCTACATCTCATGGTTTCATCATCAGGTCTATGTTGTCGGAGTCCTCCATATGTCTCATTCTCTTGTTCAAAGGAAGTCTATCAACCTGTGTCGACCACTTCTCAGAACTCTTGACTTTTCATGTCATCCATACCCTCAGTTTGTCTTAGAATCACATGATATTGTAGTCCTATCATGCACCTTGGCCCTACTTTCATTATTGGCAGGTAACCTTGAACCCAACAGTCAACACTTCATCATTGGTCGTTGACTGGGTGGTTTCCCTTGTGTTCGATGGAAATAGATTTATTCACACATTGGGATTCATGCAGTGTCTTGGATGCCATTAACCTTATTGGTGGTTTCCTCTCCTTTGTTAACAATTTTCATCATTGGATGTTATTCAAAGGGTATTTTTCGTGTACCGCTTGCACTTGAAACATGCAAAGACGCACAGGGTCATTGGTTCGTCAACATGTTATTCATTTGATTTCCACCAAATCATGAAGCTCCTACTTTTTACCTCATGGTGACTGATGAGAGATTCCTTAATTCTCTCCTTTCAGTGAGTCTCCTTCCATCGACTTCATCTCATCTATTTTGTAAATGAGACCTAGAGTCTTATGAGTACCTTGAGTCTTGCAGTCATTAGTGGCAGGTTCTCTCACCATCGACAGTTGGGAATACATCAATGTCTCCTGATCGATGGATTCTTCAGGTGTTCGACACTGAATCCTTTATTAACACTTGTAAGAATGTACTCGGTGCCTTGATACCTGCTTTTATTATCGGTAGGCTATCTCACATTTGTTAACGATATACCTCAATGACCAGTAATCAAACGATGTCTCATTGTGTTCGACCTCAACTCCTTTATTCACATGATGTAGACTTGCACCCTTGGCGGATTATGTAGAAGACTTGAAGACATCACTATGTGGCCACATCTTTCCTGAGTTGTTGCTTCATTTTCATTGGACCAGTACCAATATGACTTCAGTGATCATGGGAGATCAGATTGTACTCCATTATATACATATAACTTCAGATTGGTTTTGAGGCTGGTTCTACTGGGACTTGTTCGTGACTATGAAAACTATTGGCATGTAATCACATTTGTATTTTCCTATTCATGGCCAAAGATACTTGCTTGGTATATTTTCACATGGATCTGCAGTGTAATTGTATTTGTAGCCATGTATGGAAAGTTAGTGCAGAATGTAATCTAGTTCATCCAGTTGGTTCTCCATCACTCCACTTATGGGTTGTTTATAATGTATTTCAGCCATCGCAGAAACTGCTCTGACCTCACACATTAGGGGGCATATGTTATAGCAATATTTTCCTCACCCTATGCAATATTTCACAGAGGGCCTTTTTCCATTTCCCTATGCAGACTTATCCTCCCTATTTGATAAATCTAGAGATAAAAATACATAGTTTTCCACATATACACATCTTTCCTACTATACATCATGTGTATATGCAGGTTGCTCCACTATAGCCCATGTACATCGGTATTTGTGCCAAAAAATGAAATTAAATGTCGGGTTTCCATGTCACAATAGGAGATCTCTGATCCTTGGCCTTCCACGTTCCGACTTGGCCCTTCAGTTCCATTTGAAGGATATAAATGGGCCAATTTTGAGCTATGGAAAAGTGGAGAAAGAATTCAACTTTCAGAGAAAAGTTACTCTAGAGAAATTATTTACTCCATATTGAGTCTATATCCCTTTGTCCTTTAATTCTGAACACAGTGTTGAGCCCCCAAGCTCTTCCCTTATTGATTGAGAAACTCATTGTCTCTCTTCTATGAGCTTGCATTTGGTGGAGGATTGAAGTGGTGGAGGCCTGGCTGGAAGGAACTTAGATTCTCGGCTCCGAACCGTGCCAACACGAAAGTCTATAATATTTTCACTTATGTTGATCATTTATTAATAGAAATACTCCTTTCCCATCCAATTGTTATCTTGAAAATATATGAGTCATTATCCATGGGAGTATTTGTTATGTATATTAATGGATCATGCTATCTAATGTGCTAACCTTTTATATTATCACCATATGCTTGCTTTGCTTGGTTGTTAAGATCTTGTTGCAGGTATATAGATTTGGGTCGAAGTGCTCAATGGTGGACTTCATCGAACATCTGGACGAGGTAGGCCTCTTTCTTATCTCTCTTTCATATTGATTTATATAGAATGTTTTTGGGATAGAGTTGATTTCTGCAGTCATTTTCATCAGTTGTGGTTTACCCTAGCCATAGAGAGTTTTTCCCTCGTAACACCCTATATATTTTAAGGGGAACTCAAGGGAAAGGAAATGATCAATATGGAAGACCATAAAAATTCCAAAATGATCTTGTAGTTGATATTGGATGATGCATAACTGTCTAAATAGTTTTTCTTGAGAATGCTTGGGAAGGAATAACTCGATACTAGCTACAAAGAATCAATGGATGGATTGAGAAACCTTTAGTATCTATATATGGATTGATTGATCAACCACAAAAATCCACCTTGACCAACCCTCAACCATAGTCCTTCATTCATTGTTGAAGAGTAGCTAATGGAGGAAGGAAGTAGGTGTGTCTCTCTCTCTCTAGTAAGGAGCGATCCTCACGAGGGCCCTTGGATGGGATGGATTTCCATGCATGATTTGTGATGTTTTTATTTAAAGGACTTGCAATTGAAAAGATTACATTCACGAAGAGGGATCAAGAATAATTAAGTATTGCTACAATAGAGGCTTATGCTAGTGGGATGAATTTGTTTGCAAGAAATGAGAAGAAAGTAGGGGCCACCTAGAAGGAGGAAAGGATCGAAAAGTGCATAACTTGAAAGAAGTAGAGAGAAAGGAGGCATCAATAAAGGCATGAGTTGACTCAAGTAGGAAAAGGAAGGGTAATAGGTAAAGAAGGAATCAAAAAATGGGGTCATCCATGATTAAGAGGGTTGGATAGGAGGAGAATAGATACGATGGGGGAGGATAAATAACAGTCTAAGAATGATGAACGAATTCCAAGGAGACAAGGGGAGTAGGAGATAAGGATGTAGGACCTCTGAGAAAAGAAGAAAAACAAAGGGAAATGCTAATTTGAGAACAAATGAAGGCCATAAATACCTCCTATGAAATTGTAGTCTCTAAGGAAGGAAAGCTACAAAGAATAAGGTCATTATGATATTGAGGAAAAACATTGGGAGTTATATGCATAAGGAAATCTTGGAGGCTAACCATCCCTATTAATTAAAATATGATAAATAAAATTTAATATCGATGTCTAAAGTGCAAGGTCTAATGTTTATACAATACAAGTCTAAGAGATAGGTGAATTAAGAGGCACATCACCCTAAGATTGGTTTGGGGGAAAATATTCATCTTCTAATTAAGGGGAGGAAGTGTCAAGTTGGGATGTAACTCCTTGTCTTGGTGAAGAAGTGTACAATTGAGAAGTTAAAACTTGGACATGTTGAAAGGTTTAGTGATTTGGTGGGAAGTTAAATAATCCTTTCTTTGAAGAGCATGACACTCCATGGTTGTGTGAGTTTTTCATTTATGGTACTTGCACCACTTGTATGATTTAGGTGAAGATAATCCTAATATGTTAGTTCAATGGTTATCACCAATGTTTCTAGGCATTTTTCTAGTTATGTGTAGTGGGTGCTCAATTTGAATTCCCATAGGTTAGGTGCACCAGTCTATGTTGATGATTTTACTAGGGATGGCATCCACGAATGTGGGAAAGCATATTTCAGGTTTCATGGAAATTATTTCCTTGGTAAAAAAATTATTTGGGTGAAGATTGTTCATATGTATCAATGTGACCAGTTGGATGTGAACTTCTCATGTGAGAGGAAGAACCATGGGACTGTTGATGGGTCCAAATGTCATGTCAAGAAGGTAAGGGAAAATACCTGATGGCGAGTCTCAATTAGACTTGTTCTCGTTTGCGATGGAAAATTCTGACTAGTATGTGGGATTGGTTGCCGCTAAGAATTAGAAGAAAAAGATGAAGACAAGTAAATAGTTCATATAACAAATCATTCAATAAACTCATGAAACAACAACACATGTAGAATAGAACCATATATAATCACAAATATTTATGATCCCAAAGTGCCTTCTACTCGTTATTCCATGAGATAATAGTATCATCGATGTTACAATGGGAAAAATTCCATGGTATTCCCTTTATAAAACAAGGAATACCTTTTACATTCTTTAACTTCCAACAATTACATCTCTTCAACCCAATTCTTTTGTCTTATCATCTAATTATATTTTTCCATACATTTTCATTAATGAATATATGAACATTATAAACATAATTGAAGAAGGATCTTAAGTCATTAGATTCTCTTTGTAGGAATTCCATGAGTCATAGTTAATGGAAATATCTTTGACTTTTCTCAGCCACATCATCTTTTTTCTTGAATTTCTTTTGGTGATTTTGTTGTTAAATTGGAAACAAGGATCCTACCAACATGTTCTTCGCTACTCTATATTTTCAATGTTCCATCTCATGCCTGATTTGACCACCCAGAACTTGAGATATGAGTTGCAGAATAATTCACTGTCCATATCCAATCAAATTTGTGTCTCCCTTCTTCTTGAATTTTTCAGGGTATGTATGTTGTTGATATGGATCAGATTCTTCTTTTAACATGTCCTCCTCTTTGTTAGCTTTCCAATGATCCCTCTCATGACTGATTTGGCCTCCTGAAACATGAGTTATGTCTTGTTGAAATTAGCACTTGAGATCCTTTAATCTTATCACGAGGTTAATCTGGACCATTGATCTCATATGCCTAAATAATTATCCCACGTGCATTTGGGGGTGAGTGAAAATAATTTATATTTTTTCCTCTCCCTTTGTAGTTTTTATGCATAGTTAGGGTAGGGATCAAATTTTGTGTGATAAAGTTTTGACCAGAAATCCAGAAGGAAAATAAAATAAATAAATAAATATATGCATATTTTTTTTTTCTAAAATCCCTAAATTCATGTCTCTGAACCGAAAATAATAAAATAGGCATAAAATCCTCGCGGTAACATGTCCTAAGGTGAACTCCCGATAAATTCCTGAAAGGTAAGAGCCTAAAAAATAATAAAATAATCCAAATCCCAAAGTTTCATGCCCAAAGGTGTTGCAGGTTGCGGGATCTGATAGGGTTGCGAGAAAACCGTTTCGTAGTGAAATCCTTGTGGATGGTTAAACTCCCCCATGGTAAAATACCCCATGGTAATATGTCCGATAAGGTTGCAAGTTGGTGAGAACATGAGAGCCCGCAAGGCATCACGGTTGCGAGCCACGAGTAAATCATGTGGTATGTCCTAAGGTGAATTTCCGCATGGGAAAATCTGGCAAGGCATGCAGGTTGCAGGATAAACTATGAGCAAGGTAAAATTATGTTTAATGGTGAAGCCCGCAAAGGTAAGTCTAAAGGCTGAAATCCTGAAATTAGAAAATAATAAAATAAAATTATGAACAACAATTTAAAAAAAAAGGAAAATAAATAAATATCTCGACTTAAAGATAAATAACAAAATACAAACTTTTGGATTACGAAAAATGAAAAAAAAAAAAAACTAAAAATGAAATAAATAAAAATATCTCGATAATAATAATAAAATATAAACTTAGGGATTTCAAAAATATGCATGATAAGTAAGTCAATCTCCAAATGTAAAAATAAATTACCCCATGTAATTCCTCAAAGTACTTTACCATGGTCTATGATGATATAGTTTCAATTTAGAAAGTTCTAGATATAGTAAGTATGTTGATAAAGTCCCAATGTGGAAAGTTCTAGATGGAGTAAAGTCCAAAAAAATAAAAGTAAAATATACATGGGATTTGAGAAATTTAAAACTATGTGTGAATTTGGAAAACTATGGATAAAATAGAATAAAAATTAAAATAAAAAAGAAATAAAATAATAAAAATTAAAATAAATAAAACTATACAAACTCATATATACAAAATAAATTATGGATGTGGTTAGGAAAAATTTAGGCTTGCTTTTGTATGTGTCAGGGTTCCATTACCGGTCAAGGTTTCACACCTAGGTCAGCGTTCCACACCTAGAGATCAAAATATGAAACATAGCATATTATGCAAATTCCAAATATTTGTATTTTTGGATGTCTGAGATCCACATAAAGTGCATGCCTTCGAAAAAAATCTAGATGTCCAAATGCCACATCAGATAGGATAGGTCAACATGACATGGAGGGAGTCATTTGGAATAAAAAAGGATAATTGGAAACTTGGACAATGCCTCATATGTCATGTTAGATGGCACACAACATGCCATGTCAGATGCCACACAAGTTCGAGAGCAGGTAAGATTATGAGAAGATGATTTGGATGATACACAAAGTGTCAAGTGATGGATCATCACTTTGAGATAAAGGCCACAGTAACCAAGGTTAGAAAAGTGACATGTAGCCAAAAAAAGATAGGATGGAACAACATACAACTCATCACATGTTAACGCCACATAAGGTGACCCATAGGATGAAAGGGAGATTGATGCCATTTTGGAATTTAGAAAAGGTCAATCTGTTAAAGGGGAGCCTGATAGGCCTTCAGGATTTGACATTTGGGAATAAAAGAATACAATGTTGCTCTATGAAGATGTAGTTGAAATGCTTGTGATATTGTGCAACATGAAGGTAAAGAAAATATGAGTTAAATTTGATATTGTTTTACTCTATTTGATGTTGGAAATATTATTTCTGGAGTCTATTGTGAATAATTCTAGTGGTGTTTTGAGTGGAAAGAAGATCAAAAATCATGTTGCTTGTCTTCGAAGATCATGCATGTTGGGCGTACCTATCAATCGTAAGCATAATCTGAGTCGTGTTCAAGATATGCTATAATTCTCATTGGTCGACCTTTATTGTTTATAATTATTATTGGTTAAAAATTGTTATGCATTCAATGATAAAAATTATATGTGGCATTTAAGCTTTACAAATTGGAAATCGATGCTTAAAAAGTGTGGGAGATCAAAGGTTTAAAACTTTGAGAGAAAACCCAAAGTGGGAAAAGAAAAAAAGCCACAGTAAATTCTTCTTAAGGGATTTTTTGGGGATTTCATTTTATATCCTACGAAGGAGGGATTATGGTTTAGCTTGGCTTCAATGCACAATGCTAGGGTCATGGTTTTGGAAGATAGCTTCCGAATTTAGATACAATTTTTTAATTTGTGTAAACATTTTTAAATTTTGTAGTAGTATATTGTAGAAAACAAGTGTTCTTTGGTGTTGTAGTAATTGGATATGGGGCACCAAGTTTACATCTCTACACAATATTTGGGTTCGACTTCTCATGGAAACCCTATACTCAATTATAATGATAATAGAGCTCTTGATTCACCCATATTTCCAGCCATGATATACTAGCACCAACAATATGATTTGAATGTGTCAAAAGTGAAATACGAAACTTTTCAGGCTCTACATAGATGGACTATGAAATTGCAAATTCTCTCTTAGACATATTCAACCCACTAGCTGCATTCCATCCAAGAGATTTAGTTGTGACTCTTTTCTTTCTTTTATCATCACTTGTGACCCTTTCCTATAATATAATGAATTGAAGGGTTCATTCTTTCTTCAAGTGAATGGTTCCTTCATATCACATCTGAACATCAGGGTTTGGTCAACTATTTTTCCCTAAATGATGGCATATTCACCTAGATATTCCACAGGGTTCCCTCACCACTATATGTATTCATTCATTGATATATCTATCCATAATCCATTAACATGAGAATATTGAGCTTAGTCTCAACAAACAATTGTTTGTTTGGATATTCCCTCCATTTGGAGGAAGTGGAAATTTATTGATATGTAATTTACAATCAGTTCCATTGTTTTTCCTAATCAATTAGGGAGTATTCAAATCACTAGATCAATTGTTGATGAAGACAATTAATTGAAATAATTTAAATGAATTATCAATCAATTGATCATTGATGTGAAGTGTGGAGTATTGGAATTCAATATTGATGGTGGCGCTCTTAGTGGAGATGTAGGGTGTAATCGATCAAATTTGGACTCCATCGACTAACTGATAATTATTGATGAGAGAGGATAGTGTGGATTTTATGGAAGGTGATTATGTTTTGATGATATACTATATTTATACCGGTGAGTGATTTGATCTTATCTTTATTTTTCTGCAAGGATTCCACAGTACCATTTGGACTCCTCTTTTAAAATATGGTCAATAGTTTTTTGTGTGTGGCAAGGACACCATTTCTCCATGCGAGGGCACTGAAAATGATACTTTCTCATCCATTAATTTTATATGAAGCTAGGTGACACACATATTTCCACAAGAATTTTTGCGAAGAATTTTCAAACCTAAGCACTATTTTATAAATCATTGAAAGAAAAATTAAGTGATCTAAATGACATTTGTTTAAGTTCTATATATGTATCCAAAAGTGAGTTATGGACGTCAATACCATAGGAAAGTTGAAGTCACTCGTATGAGTCTGTTTGGAGTATGTCAATAAGAAATGTAGAAATAAATATGCAGTCATTGTAAAACATATGGAGTTGAATTATATGAGAGTTACATGAAGGTCAAATTATATGAGAGTTAGTGCATTAGTAGAGTGAGTATGTTTTTGTAGTTAAAAATAAATAAAAGTAAATGAAATGTTGTCAAGTGATTTGATTGATTCAAGTGTACAATTGAGTCAAAAATTTAGTTAAATGAAAGGAGGGGGTTAAACGTGAGTATTCAAGGTAGGAAATCCACTCCATCATTGTAATGTAAGTCAATGTCTAGTCGACTAGATCGGTTTCTATCCGACATTAGTTTATCCTTAGTAAAAAACATTTAATTGAGTCTATAAAATCTCGGTACCGAAAAAAAAGAGTCTTTGTGTTTTATTAGAGAGTCATAGTAGATTCCAATGAGTTGTGTCTTGGTCAAATAGAGTTAAGTCATGATCATGTGTAGTTTTAGTTGAGTCATAGTCAGATTTTTCCTTCATGTAATGTAAAATGTAGTCTCCATAAATTCCTAGAGATATGAAAGCATAAAGAAGCACCACCATGATTGATAACAGTAGGGAAACATAAAAAAAAATTGACATAGAGCATGATCTAGTGAGAGCATCCAAGATGGACCAATCGGAAGAAGAGATTGAATAAGAGAAGAATGCATTCAATAAATATACATCATATGACATACATACACACAAGATATTAAAGGTCAATGTGATGACACAAGAATGATTGAATTGATTGATCTCCCTAATATAACAATTGTAGAATAGTTTCTTGGGTTGTGACCTTGGAATCTAGAAAACAAAGAAATGGTAGGTTGGCTAAAGCATGTGGCTCCATCGTAGGGTGTTTTTCAAGGGATAGATGAGAACATGATGGGCTAAGCATATCTCTGAAGGCATGATGGTGTGACAAGATAGTCAAGAGGATTATTGTTGGATGGGGTAGTTGAGCGTTGTTGACTCATTGACTACATAGACACCTACCTGATTGAAGTTGGAGGCTAAAGAGTAATAGGTCACGGTAGAACCTTGTATATGTGTATCCTCCTATATAGATGGTAGTTTTTGGGGATTATTTACCTATGTAGACTGGTATGCATGGTTGATGCATAGTAAGGACACTTCTTCAAGAGTAAAGACCCATAATGTTGTTGCACACTTTCTCAGGATGAGCAAGGATTTGAGTGTGGGGGAGATGTCAGGAGGCCTCTTAGGCATGTGTGATATTCATCACACATTTAACATTATCATAAGATGATATATGAATATATGTAATCAAGGAAGTAAATTCAAGTAAAGGATAAATGCATAAAGAACCTAATGAATGATTAGTTGGAGTGGGTACAACCGCTTTAACCATCTTCCTATTGTATAAATACTCTTGAAGAAGGAATATGAACTCGATTGATTAACATTCCCTATAATATCTCTTCTCTCTTGTGTTATGTGTACTTGATGCTCTTTCTATAATGTAGGCCTCTTATTGAATGCATGCCTTTAATCCCTAGAGTACAACATAAGTGATTTTTTGTCTTTTGGTGTAATTGGAAGAAACTTTTTTTCTTGTTGTGTAATTGGAAGGAAATTTCTAGAAGGAAAATATTTTCTTTCTGTGTAATTGGAAGACAATTTTTTGTCTTTATTCTTGTTGGAAATACCCTTAAACACGGGGAACCTATGTCATCAAGTTAGAAAGTATTCATGGAAACATCATCCCATTTAAAATTTCATTGAAGGAAGATAAAAGACAAGGTTACGTATGGAAAAATGTAGGCTTTTTGTAGAGGCCAATCCAAATTCTAGCATAATATATGCCACTGTTGTTTCTCCTCCATCAAAACAAGAAAAGTGCATGATTTTAGTAGAGGCCAATCCATTTCATACCTGTAGTGAACCTCCAATTACTTTTTCATCAAAACAAGTTTTTGTGGATGATAAGATGATTATGGATTTCCTTGGAGTTGATTATACTATGGATCAAATTGGAGAGGCAACTGGTGAATAACATTATGAAAAATAAGTTCCTATGGTAAAAACTCTTGTTCGACACTCAAACATTCCATAAAGTACCCATGAGAATGTCCACTCTCCTCCAAAAAATCATCCAGAAGTTATTGAAGGGGTAAGAACTCTTATGTTTGTAGTTCCACAACAAAGAGGTCAAGAGTACTAGAATATGGGTCCATCATCCCTACATAGATTGAGCAGTGTGCACCAAAGTACTCTTAAACACATTTGAGTGGATGAAAGTGGTCTATCATCATTGAAGTTAATCTACCTAAACGAACTATTTGTTATCAATCATACAAGACTATTATAAAATATTTTGAACCAAAATCTATTGCAACTAAATGTCAATTATTTTTTCCTTTGTTAAAATATGGGATTTTGATTGTTAGGATAATTTTAGGCATTAAAATAGTTAAAAATTTAGAAACGAGTGGTCATGTTGTTATAATACTTGTGGATTATTTTCATAAAATTGGTAAAACAACTTGTTCTCAAGACCGTAATGCATCCTGACATGCCTTGTCACAATCAATTGTTAGCAAGATCACAAGAAAAAATATTTTTTTCAAACAAACATCTCATCTCATTAAATGTAATGTAAAAACCCTTCAAAAGTATTCTATCAGACAAGATAACATTGACATAGGTGGCCAAATAGATTTGTGGGCTTTGACTGGTAACATACCTCATCCTGACATGAAGTCAATTGGATGGGTTAAGGAACTAGTACAATTTTTTTGACATAATAATACTAGGCCATTTTCCAACCAAAAAGATGTACTAAAATTGAGAAAGGGGTTCTAGGGATTGTGAAACCCACATTAAACACTTTCTTGACATGACATAGATAGAATTGTATGAGCGATTCAGGAATGAGCATAGTGTGATTAACTTGGGACAAAACTCTTTTGAGAAATTCAAGCCTTGTTATGTACAAATAAACACAATATGTAACACATGTTGTCATAGATACCACATTGAATATGATTAATATTATGACACACACACACACATTTCATGTATTGCATAACACCCTTGTGCAAGAATTCTTAGTTATATTATTGTCGACATCATCTAGAGATGTTATTCATAACATCATGTGTACAAGGAAAAAGGGTCGTACATTTTATCAAAAATATTATGGGACATGCCCTAGGTGCGATGGAATGGAATTACTGAGTAAGCACATGCATTTGAGTGATGAGTATGAATTGGGGAGGAAGGAGGTTGACATACAAGGCTTCAAATATGTCACATATGATACTGGGGGATGTCTTGAAAGAAAAAGTATATAGTTGGTGGCTCCTAGGTTAGTAATGAGTACTTAAATGGTATCTTTTCTTTCATATTGCACTTTGAAATGTGATGGGGGGAAGCATTGTAACAATGACCTTATATATTTATTTATTGTTGTCCCACTAGGTATGATTCTATGACTTCATCAAGGATTTATTTATTTATTTATTAGTACTATATTATCAGTGGTCAATTTTGCTAATAACTACACCCTTCAACCACAAAATGATATTCAAATCCAATATTATCATTCAGAGTAGGTCAACATAATGGTCCATATCACATACAAGCATGGGCCATATAATAGCAAAGACACCATATTTATATTGAAGGAGTATCACTTCTACATAAGTGACAATAGGTGTTGTGACTTGGCTTATGTACAAATTTATTTTAGTTGTTCTAAAATCACTTGAAGGAGAGTGATAAATAGATGGATTGATAATGGATTTGGTTAGATGGTTGTGTGAGGTAGTTAAAAAATTCCCATGTATTTCAATGGTTGTGTATGGTGCACAAAAAATATAGGGAGCCACATATTTGGAACTATTTTGAGACTGGGCACAGGAAAAGACAACATTATGGAGCAGGTGCATGCATCAAAACTACATTACGTAGGAAAGAAATGAAGTTAAAAACTAATTCCCTCAGTCGAGATGAAAAATCTTTTATTGAATGGTGTTCTTCAGTAATAGTAGAGGGAACAAGAAGGTGAGAAGGCCAATCGACAAGGAAAGGACATGTGCCGAGATATTTTTGGGAGATGATCAATGTAGATCGATCACAATCATATGAATGCAAAATAATCTAGGGAACTCATGGATTTCATTCAGTTCGAACATCAGACAATTCTATAGTTGAAATATGGATGGTAAAACTTTCTTGTTTATGTGCTCCATGTAGTATTAGTGATTGCGAAAACCGTGAATCCATATATTGGGTTGATATATGGGATCATGAATCACTTACCATTGGTTAATGTATAACTGCTAAACTATCATAGTTATAGGAGGACCAATCAAACATTTCACCACATTATGATCACATCTCATATTTCATACAACCATGTTAAGTGAATATTATATTAATTTTGAGTAATTAGGATGAATGTAGTATGCTTTATTTATTTATTAGAATCGCATTTTGATGCTCCATTTTTTTTTGTAGTGAACATATATGCAGTAATTACCCCAAAAAGTAATTAACGGGCCACTGACTATTGGTTGGCATGTTGCTTAGAGGAAAATTCTAACCTCATTGTCTCAGTAACATACTTATAAGGTATTTAATTTCTGATTGGCTTGATGGTTATTAAATAATAATATTTGACACATGATAAAGGTGGTTATGTATTTCAATATTATAGACCAGGTGAATTTGTATACCACTTTACAAACTTCGTTTTTGGTACAAACCTCCAACTATAAACAATGCCAAGGAAGAACTCATCAAATGTATGATACTTCCTACATTACTCTATGCAAGAGAAGTTAATGGAGACCATTATTATTATAAGTGATCCTGATGGTCTACTTGAATGACCATAGGCAAGTAGATAGGTATGTGGGTTTTTTCTTATTTTCTATTATATTTCAAGGTACGTGTGTCGTTTGTTATTTTTGTTCAATTTTCAATTCATTTATAAATGAATCCTAACTATTCTTAATGAATGAGTCTAACTATGTTTTCCTTGATTGTGCCTAGGTTATCCAAAGAATATTAGGCACATGAAGGTCCATTAATAAGAGCAACAATGTTTTTCAACACCATCACAATAATTTTTGGAAAGATGGGCTTGGGATTGCATTCAGAAGTAGAAAACATAAGATAATGATGACCTTCTATTTCACATGAAAATATATCTTACAATGCAAAAAAAAGACCCCCCCTGTAAGAGTGCGAAGGTATGTATCTAATTTTTAAAATTATAATTTATCCTCATTTAACGAAATAAATGAGCGTACATTCTTTTACAATAAAAATAATACAATAGTTTCCCTTTTATTCTTTTCTTGGCATAAGTTTCCATGTAATGGAAAAGTGGCTCCCAACTTCTATCCCTAGCCCACTTCCCTATTGGGTCCCTATCTCCATCCAACCCTTATCACCCTTCGTACCTATCTCTTCTCAGTCCCTAGCTCTACTCATGTTTCTTTCTAGTACATGGTTATGTTATTCTATCAATTATGCATTAGTGCTAAAAAAACATTCCAATTAACCATAAACTTCATTGAAGTCTCTTCTATTCTCTTTAGCAATCCATTAATTCACACAATACTTTATATATCACCAAGTTACATGCCCTATTAATAACCCCTGTAATACACACATCCTTTCGTGTCCAATACTCAATATTGAATGCAATGCCACATTATTTATAGATGCAATTTCTCCCACAAAACCTTAATTCCTCTAGTTGATAAATGAATGATGATAGTACAATTCTTTCCTAATTCATAATTATAGAAATACTACTTGTTCGAACAATAATTGCATTAGGATTTAATTTTGTGCATGAAATATAATTACACCAATATTTGAAACCATGTGTGGCCCATAATAACCATGTTAAGATTCTAGTTGGAATGTGTAGAGTGATTATGTCAGGTTACAAATCGCACATAGGGTAAATAATTCATTCTATTATTCCACACTATGTGTTCCATAGAGGCCAAGACAATCTCCTAGCCAACATCTACCTTGACCACACAACAAATCCTTATTATACCTATCATGAGACACGGAATATAAGATTGATTTATTGGTTAACTACTTATTAGTTAGGGTGTTGACCATAACCATCTATTCATTTTCAAAGTGTCAACCATAAATCTTATGGGTTCCTGATGTGGGTTTCTTCATGTTGTGACACACAACAACCCACTAAAGCTCTCGAGTTTTAGTGGGTACCCATACTACAACCATTTTGCAAGGTACTACTCTACTTACCTTAATAGTTATTCACTTCTAAGATTGATATTTGTATGCAGTTTCCAAAGAGAATTAGATTCAAAGGTTGTTAATACTACTCAATTCCATCATAACAAACCCTTTTTGCATGTCCTCACTAGCACTAAAACATTTATGGAATTGAAACCATCTAAAAAGAAGAAACCCTAGATCCTTATTCATGTGACCTCAATCCAATATCGTCAACACTTGTCCTCTAACACTCCACTTTCTCTCAAATTTGAAAGTCCTGACAATGATGCCTTTACAATGGCATCGACGATGAATCGTTATGTAAGCATGTACATTATGAGTTATCCTTTTATCCTGACGACGATATCGTTGACACGACTAACCATACTGATTGCACGACTGCCAAAAGGGAATTGGTATTTAACCTTACACGAGATAAATGAAGCATGTGATGTGCGAGGTGGGACCCAATGCTCCTTAGTGCCTCAATGCATTATAAGGTAACTTCTATTGAATATCACATATCCATGTGGTAGTACCTTACTTTCCTATATCTCCTGAAGAAACCTATCATCGTCAGGGAATATCTTGGGGACATTTCCTACTCTTTTAACTATATCTGTTGACGATGGCATAATTTGAGGTAAACCATCGATGATATATTCTTAACACACTCCAATGACCTAGATCGAAAAATTGCCAAATGACAACACCATGGATAGTTAAAGGTTAATCCTTCGCAAATAAAACCTTCAAAAAATAATTCTATGGAGATAAAAGGAAATATCTACCATTGATTACATAAAAGGGTGATAACATAGATCCTAAAATTTTATTGCTTCCCCTTACACACTGGCGTTCCTGTTGAGAACAAATACTAATGAAAATGCATCGTCATCGTTAAATATTCTTATAATATCTACCTATGAAATAAATACCTTTTATAATCTCTGATGACGAAGTGATCGAATAAATCTTCTCTCGATTGTTTCTACCCCAATAATGATTCCAATGGAAAATATATTCCCTCCTTAATCTATCCCTTCCACTACATGATAACTATAATAAATAATGGATCACCTCTGCAAAATTTAATGAACAATTGTACAACTCTGAACAAGTCGTAGTTGTAATGCAACTGGTATTAATTGCAAAATATTTTGGGGATATTAACAATATAAAAAACCTATTAATACACAATTGACATAGCTCTAGATGTGAAACTGCTAAGAACATAAACGCCGTTGTTGTAAAGAAGCTCATAAAATTCTACTTTGAGTTGTTATTCTCAAGATAACAGGTATGTATTAAGAAAGCTTGGAAATTATTATTATCCACAACAAATAAGAAGGTGAAGTAACTTTATTCTGATTGAAAATTTATGCAGGTTGAAAAATGTCCAAGATGGAGACCAGAAGAGAAAAGAATAAGACAACTACCGGTCCTACCTCTGTTCCAGGAACATATTCTTTCAAAATTACAAATACAAAAAACCATTATGGGAGGGAGAATTATGCAAAATACCATGACATATACGACATGTTCCAGAACAATAAGTATTCGTCCGAAAATGAGGACATTGACGAATACATGACTATCAAACAAAGTTGTATACACACTATAACAACTTGCCCAACTCTTTTTCCTTACAATGATGGTGCAAGATGGTGTTTTACTCACATATAGAAAGAGACAGGAATACTAGTCAATGCTCTTGGTGTTCTGATCACTTCTCTCAAGGAAGAAGACATTAGGATTTGGTACAAAACCCAGAACCCACTGTTTCCATGGATGAATAATTATTGGACAAATTCAGAGTCGATCACAAGGAATTCAAAGCCCACTTAGATAATTGGTTCGTAAATGAATAATAGTTGATGAAGAAATGAGAAATATATATTCCTTCTCACTACTTAAAGGATCCATACAGAATCCTAAATCTGATGATATGCAGAACCTGTGGTGAGGAAACTAGCACCCATTTAAGAATGGAATGGTTTTCGATGGCCTATACAATAGTCAAGACTGGGAAAGAATTCAATTGGGCCAACATCCTACCATTCAACATATCAACTCAAGTTTGGTAGGATAAAGGCATGAACAATCCCACCTTTCATATGACAACTTATCTCATCGATGTAGTTTGTGTAGCACATGTATTTCCTTCTTTCAATTGGGCTTGGGATCCAAGCAAACCCTAGTTCATGAATATTGCTCTCAGTTATGGGAAGTAAAATTCAAAATTTACTTCTATGATATATGTGATTATTTATTGGCTCCCCTACACAAAGCCATATTTGGGTTTCACCCTCACCGAATATCTCATGGATCCATCAAATCTTTACAAGAGGTCAGATATTGGTACGTGAAGAAATACTAGACCTATGTCAGGATATATGGAGCCACGGGTGCACTACATTTACTTCCTAAATATGCACCCAATAAGTTGTTGGCTAGGGAATTATCCCATCAAACAGTCGATAAAGGGGTCACCACATACCTATCAGAGAAAAAATATATATATTGGCCAAATTTTCCTATTCACATAGGTCATTACTCTTTGTTTAATAAAAGACGTGTTGGGAAGGAAGAAAAGACTTTAAAAGAAACGTATCTATGTATTGGAGACAAGAAAGGACATGATCCCCAAAATGTGGTATGTGATCACATAAAAGATATCAAGTTAGAACAACAAATAGCCCATGAGGTCAGATATGTAGAGGATATCTTCTGAGGAACCTTGCATTTTGAAGAAGAATTAAACAGGCTCCCTAATGACTTAACTAGAGAAGAAATTCACAAATAAGAAGATGCAAACCGATTTTTGAGGATAGAATGGTTTAAAACACTATTTCAGCAAGATAAAGAGAAACAGGAAGCCAAAGAACTGGAAAGGTGACAAAAGGATGCAAAATTAGCTAATAAGGTAGATGAAGATGAAGAGAGATACCAACAAAGGAAGAAAGGTGAAGCTGAGAAGAAACATGTGGAAAAAAACAAAGGCAAAGATCAAATTCCAGATAAAAATAGAGAGGAGATAGGTAACCTTGAATCAGAGGCCAAAACTCAAGTAGATAAAGAGATTGAGATAAAGAAGAAGGCATATGAAGAACAAGCCCTTTTGTCCGCTCAAAATAAAGAAGAAAAGGGGAAGGCTGCTAAATCCCATGATGGAAAACCTGACAAAGAAGACACAGTTGTGGTGATGTATCATTATACCAGTATGCTCACAATTCCACTAGAGGAGTGCACTCCACTGGAAGTTATTCCATGTAGTCTTTCACTCCCATCACTAGGATTGGGAATTGAATGTGTTGTTGTAGTAGTTGGAGAGTATTACTATAGTCACAATACTAAATTCATTGAAAAAATAGTTTCCAAAACAAAAAGCGGAGGATAAATCCAATATACAACAAAAATAAGTGTTAGATGGAAGGTAGTCCCAGATCCTAAGGAAAATGCTATTCAAACAACATTAATCCTTGATTACTTCACTGGTGCAAATTCTATGTTAGTTTATGAAATGTATGAAACATTGGATATGTCCAAATAGGAATAGCAGAATTAAAAACTTCCATGGATATCATTAGGGACACCTTAGCCAATGAATTCAGGAAGGAATCCATGGAAAAAATTATTTTCCATAGAGGATAAATGCAGAGACAACTCTAGCTCCAATAAAAATCACTGAGTACAGAGTTTGAGAAAAGGTCATCCTGAACCAAAGGATTCACCAAGAGGATATAGAGAAACTAAAATTCACACATGCTCAAGAAGTAACGAGACTAAAAGGAGAACAACTTGAGATCAATAAATATAATGAAATGATTGAAGAGAAATTTTGAATATTGCGGCAAGATAACCATTTGCTGGACAAGACTGTATAAGAAAGTAAGAAGAAAATTGCAGTCCTGGAGATAATTAAATAAGAAGCCATCAGGGAAAATGAACCATTGAGAGATATGTAGAAGAAAATTTTCCTTTCATTACACAACATTCAAAATAATTGGTCAAATTACATGAAGATAGGTCAACAAATGAATGTTATGAAAGAGAAATATCAGAAATTTCAATATTTATATGACCGAATTATCCAATGGAAAGACACTTGTGATAATCCTCCCAACACATTTCCAGTATATACATTCAAGAATAAGATCAAAGACCAAATATTACTCAACATTGGGAAATATGTTCTCAATAACATGGAAAATACTCAAACAAAGGTAGAACAACCTTATAGAACGTTATGGAGAGCAACAAATGATCTACTAGACAAATTCAGAATGGAAAACAAGGCAGACTTAGAAAATAAAAGGATCTCCTCACACAATGATAGAGTATTTCAAAACAAGGAGAAAACTAAGAAAGAAATCCATTTATGCAACAGACGAAATTGACCACAAAATACTAGAAAACCTAATACTGAAACCAAATAAACTGATCCTGTCAATCAAAATGTTCATACAACAAACAGAGGAAGCCTTACAGACCGAAGTAGTGACTCCTATTTGTGATAATGAAATCGAGCTTGAGAACATGCAGGTGAGAAAAATGGAGACCATACCATAAGATTTCAAATTGTGGAGGGACTTCAAGGATAAAATGAAAACACCCAAAGTCAAGTGATAATTTTTACTGTTCTCCATATTTTGATTAATTTTTCAATTAGGGTACAACCCCAATCGGGAAGGAGAAGTGAAACATTGTAACTTTCCTCTGACAGAGTGGAAGTTACATAATATGAAAAATATGTTTCTCATATTTTATAAAAGGGATGAATGAAAAAGGAAAGGGAATTTTGCGCTTTGCATTTGAGGGATTGTATTATTACTCCTAATTTAATGAAGAGCAAGAGGAACTTTTAGGAAACTGTGATTGTGATGGATATATCTTGGACTATTCTTAATGAATTTGTTTTAATTTGAGTATTGCAAGTTTAATTGTATGGTTTCTTTCTGCAATTTCCCTGTAAGCTCAGATTGTCATAGTTTTCTCAATTGAATGCAGTTATATTATTATTGGAGACAAATAACAACTAATTTCTAGTGTTTCTTAATAATAGTAGTGTGTTTATATCTCATTTAAATGTATGAACTACTTCTAATTCAAATGACATTATTTTGAACTGTATTCAATCTTTATTAGTTAGCTCATGATCAAGATAGGTTTAGTTTAGTTTAGGATTGCATATTAGAATAGTTTTAGGTAGTATCATTTTAGTTTAATTTCAGATTTTAATTCATCCAAGAACCTACGGTTCTCATATTCATATTTAGATAATAGATTTAGTTTGGAAACCAAGCCAATATACTAGTTGAAAGTGTTATCCCAAACGAGAGTGAGTCTAATTGGGACTTTCCATTAGGAGTTCTCCCTTACCTGATGATCCAGGTGGATATTGGTGGCCACCCGCCTATTCCACTTGGACCCACATCATTGTTTCTTTCAGTTTTTCAGTTTCCTTAATTGTAGCACAATTTACTATTTTTAGCAGTTCTTCGGGTCCTGAACTTCCGGAGCTGTTTTGAGGTCCTAAATGACATTTTTTGGGCATGAATGCTCCGATGAATATGAGTTCGTTCTGGACTCAATATTCATTGTCAACAATGTAGTCCTCGGATAGATATTTCTAACAATGTATCATGTGCGTCAAACGAAGATAGTATGCCAAAGTTACGACCCCAGGAAATGGATGTACCAATTTACCCCAACGGGGCCCATATTCCGGTGTTTCATCTCCTAGGGTTAGGTTTTTGGATGTTTAGGGTTTTCCATTGTTTCTCAGTAATATATAGGCCTTCGAGCCTCATTGTAACAGGTAGTTCAGAGTCAAATAACTGCCACATATTTTCTCAGAGATAAGCTACCAGCGCCCTAGGTAGTTTATTTCCATTTTGTCTGTAAGAATTTTTCAGTCATTTGTTATTAATGAAATGAAGTATTATTTCTGCTGCATCTCTGTGTTTATGTGTATTTCTATATTTCATTGTGTTCCTACATAAATCCAGATCAGTGGTACCAGAGAAGTCTACTCGTTCTCAATATTTCTTTGCATGTCCCCAACGAGGTTGGGGTATAAGGAATTGGGACTCGATCTGGTTGAACCTTTGCAAGATCAGTCTCGCAAACCCTGACGAACACCCATGGGGGAAGAAACTAAAAATGAGGGAGCAGGAGATCCTATCAAAATGTTGTTCAAGGAGGCCCTCGAGAAACAAAGGAACACAATGATGGACAACTTTGCCCAGATTCTTCAATGGATTCCCACTAGCGGCGCATCAACATCCAACAGCCACTCTGGAGGCACCACTCCTTTTAAGGTACAATTAAACTTTGACATTCCCATATTTGAGGGCCAAATAGATGCAGATTCCGTAGATAGATGGTTTAATCTGTTAGAAGGATATTTCTAGGTTCATGAATTTTTCGATCGAGAAAGGATTATTTTCGCACTCCTCAAAGCCGCCCCCCATGTCAAGGACTGGTGGGAAACCTACTCGGAGCAACAAGGAGAGGGGGAACCCTCTCTATTCTCGGCCACACCCACTTGGAATTCTTTCTGAGATGCCATCAATGAACAATATTAGCCTGTGGGGAGCTATGAGGACAAATACATACAATGGACTACGTTGCGGCAACAAAGGGACCAAGATGTGCATGAGATGACGAATATGTTTCATACCCTACGCACAAAGTTGGGTATCAAAGATTCAGAGAAACATTTTGTGTTAAAGGACCGCAGTTGTCTGCACAGATACATTCAGAAGGAAATGGAGTTCCTCAACATCTCCTTGCTTGGTGTGGCGTACTGATATGCTGCTAAGATTGAGCAGAAGTTCAAACAAAAAAAGAAAGACTTTGGGTCTGCGAATTAGAAGCAAGGGAAAGGTACCCCCAAACAGCAGAACAAATGACCAAGCCCAGGATAACCCTCCAAAGCCACAAGCAAAGAACAACACCATGAAGCCAAAAAAGGACATGGGGAAGTGGTGTGAGTTCCATAAGAGCTCCACTCACAACACAAGTGAGTGTCGAGCCAAGCAGTCACTGGTAGCCGAGTTGAAGGCTTCTGAATCGGATGCATGCTCCGACTCTGAATCGGAACCCGACAAGGGGAATGATAGGGGGAAGAAGATTATCGATGCGGATCCCAACGCCACCGTTTCCACCACGAAGATCCAGAAGGAGGAACCAAAAGATCCAGAGGACGCAGAGTGTCTCTTCCATTCCAAGATGTGGGTAAAGGGTTCCCTGTTGCAGTTCATTGTCAATAGTGGAAGCCAAAAGAACCTCATATCGGTAGAGGTCATGAAGTGGTTGGGCTTGCCAACCACAACACACCCACAACCATACACCATCGGGTGGTTGCACCAAGGACAGGACCTCCGCATCAGCCAACAATGTCGCCTTCCCTACAACATCAAGCCCTTCATGGATGAGGTATTATGTGACATTGATCCTCTTGATGTTTCTGATGTATTATTAGGCCAACCGTACTTGTGGAAGCGACATGCTATGTATGATTCCAGGCCTCGTGCTGTTATTATCACCTTGGGCAATAAGTTGTACAGGATACCGGAGATAGCACCGCCTACCACCATCTCTTTGGTTACTACAAAACAATGCAATAAGCTCATTTCCAAAACCAGGAAATTTGTTTTCCTGATGATCCGCCCTCAGGGAAAGAGGAAGATTGTGGACATGACCTCCAGACAGGGCCTCGTTGCATGAAAACAACAGATGGATAAGCTCGTAGAGGAGTACGAGGACATCTTCACCTCCCCCGTAGGGGTGCCTCTACACTGCTAGGTCAAGCACCCCATCGATCTGACCCTAGGTGCACCGCTGCCCAATGGACCTATCTATCGGTGCTCTGTTCTGGAGAATGACGAAATCAAAAGGCAGATTCAGGAGATGTTGCAGAAAGGTCACATCCTACCGAGTTCATCACCCTGTGGGAGCCCGATCGTGTTGGTGCAGAAGAAGGATGGGACTTGGAGACTTTGCATTGACTATCGGGAACTGAACAAGATCACTGTTCAGAATAGGTACCCGATCCCACAGATTGATGACCTTCTGGACCAACTTAAGGGGGAGAAATATTTCAGAAATATCAACTTGAAGTCAGGGTATCTCCAGGTACCAATCGAACCCTCTGATGTGTGGAAGACTGCCTTCAAATACAAGGAGGGCCTTTTCGAATGGTTGGTCATGCCATTCGGGTTGACGAATGCCCCTGCAACCTTCATGAGGCTAATGGACGACATCCTACAACCATTAACCAACTCATTTGTAGTGGTGTACTTGGATGACATTTTGATCTTCAGACAGACTTGGGAAGAGCACCTCCACCACATCCGACAGGTCCTCCAGACACTGAAAAAACACAAGTTGTGTGCCAATTTGGAGAAATTCACTTTTGGCATGACCCAGCTTCAGTATCTAGGATACATTATTTATGAGTGGGGGGTGCATGTGGATCCAACAAATATCCAATTCATTCGGGATTGGCCAGCCCCAACCACCCTAACAGAGCTCCGTAGCTTTTTAGGTCTTGCCAATTTCTACCGTAGGTTTGTGTTGGGATTCTCTCATATCACTTGGACCTTGATTCAAGTCACCAAGGGAGGAGCTAAAGAAAAATTCTTTTGGTCTGAATCTCAACAGAAGGCGTTTGGGAAGTTGAATCATCACCTCTACTCTGCACTAGTGCTCACATTACTAGACTTGCAACAGCCATTTGAGATCGAGACAGATGCCTCTGACTATGCCATTGGGGCAATCCTTACTCAACATGGGCATCCAATGGCATATCACAGTGAGACACTTTCCGACATAGTCCGAAAGTATCCCACTTATGACAAAGAAATGTATTCCATTGTGTAGGCTTGTCGGCAATGAAAGCATTACATTTTGGGAAAGGAAACGGTCATCCAAACAGACCACCGACCCTTTCAGTTCATACAGACACAAGGGAAGTTGCAGAACAATCGCCATCAGAAGTGGTCCACATACCTGCAACAGTTTCATTTGAACATTAAGTACAAGAAAGGCAGCACCAATAATGTTGCAGACTGCCTCAATCAACCACCCATCATGGCGCTAACCATTGTGCTCAACTCTTGTGGGCACGAGACTTTCGATTGGCCGCTTCTCTACACAAGTGATCTAGAATTCGGCCACACATACAATACACTCTTGGAGGGTAAGAAAGTTCCCAATTTTCACCTCTAGGATGCCCTGCTTTGTCACCTGGGACACCTTTGTGTTCCTTCAAGCGAGCGTGCCAAGATGATTTGGGAGGCACACTACAGTTGGGTCGCTGGGAATTTTGGGGTCGAGAAAACCATGGCAATACTGCAAAAGTATTTCTATTAGCCGAACCTTCGACAGGATGTCGGGAAGTACATCAAGTCCTGCACTGCTTGGGCCATTGCCAAACCAACCATCAAGAAGCAAGGCCTCTATACTCTGCTTCCTACCCCCAGTCAACCTTGGGAATCCATCTCTATGGATTACATGTCGGGCCTTCCTTCTACTAAGCATGGCAATGACTATGTTTTTGTGGTCGTCGACCGATTCTCGAAGATGTCCATTATGATGGCCTGCAAGAAGAATATCACAGCAGAAGCCACTGCTAAACTCTTCTTTGAACGAGTGTGGGTAAACTTTGAGATCCCACAGTCTATCATCTCAAATCGAGATAGCAGGTTCCTTAGTACATTTTGGTCTAGCCTCTGGTCAATGCTGGACACCAAGATCACCAAGTCCACAACTTTCCATCCGCAAACTAATGGCCAAACAAAGGTCGTAAACCGAACGATTGTACACATTTTGTGCATGTACAACTCAAAGCATCCACACACATGGGATGAGAGCCTCCCCTGTGTACAACACAGCTACAACCGGGCTCTCCATAGCTCAACCAGCCACAACCCCTTTCAAGTGGGCTTGGGATTCCAGCCACTATGTCCCATTGACATAGCCATGCCATTTGCGGCCACTTGGGTAGATTCAGCCCATGTCCAGTCTGAGGCTAACAAGGAAAACAACTTCATTGAGTGCATTCAGCACATCTGCCAACAAGTTCATGACAACTTGGACAGAACCAATGCTAAGTACAAGCAACGACATGATCAACATCGGGAGCCACACAACTTCCAGGTGGGCGACAAAGTGTGGCTACATTTGCAAAAGGAGTGCCTCGTTGGACCCTACCGCAAGATTCGCCCGCTCCGATATGGACCATACACCATCACCAAGGTTGTAGGGGACAATGCCTTTGAGCTTTGTATTCCACCATTCCTTGGTCTGCACCCAGTGCTCAATGTGGACTACCTTCGGCCCTACTTTCCACCTCTACTAGACACATCTGACATGGTAGAACAACTCACACCAATAGATTTAAACCCAGATTGCATGGAATAAGCCACAACTAATCGAATTATGGACACACAGATCAAGAACACCCGCCAATAGAGGATCTAGCTATATCGAGTTGTCAAATAAAGCCAACTCCTTCACCAGAGCAAGTGGCTCACCAGGGACCAAGTTCAACAGAAGTTTCATCATCTCGTGGAGGAACTCAACGCAATGGGGACCATTGCTTCCTAAGGGGGGAGGACTAATCCAGGTGGATATTGGTGGCCACTCACCTATTCCACTTGGACCCACACCATTGTTTCTTTCATTTTTTCAATTTCCTTAGTTGTAGCACAATTTACTATTTTTAGCAGTTCTTCGAGTCCTGAACTTTCAGAGCTATTTTGAGGCCCTAAACGACATTTTTTGGGCATGAATGCTCTGGTGAATATGAGTCCATTATGGACTCAATATTCATTGTCAGCAATTTATTCCTCAGATAGAAATTTCTAACGATGTATCATGTGCATCCAATGGAGATAGTATGCCAAAGTTACGACCACGGGAAATTAATGTACCAATTTACCCCAACGGGGCCCATATTCTGGCGTTTCATCTCATAGGGTTAGGTTTTTGGATGTTTAGGGTTTTCCATTGTTTCTCAGTAATATATAGGCCTTCGAACCTCATTGTAACAGGAAGTTCAGAGGCTAGTAGCTGCTACATCTCTTCTCAGAGATAAGCTACCAGCACCCTAGCTAGTTTATTTCCATTCTGTCTGTAAGCATTTTTCAGTCATTTGTTATTAATGAAATGAAGTCTTATTTCCACTGCATCTCTGTGTTTATGTGTATTTATGTATTTCATTATGTTCCTACATAAATCGAGATCACCTGATTGACAGATCCTTTTGGACCCATCAATAGAAATGGTGATAGAAGGAGGTACATTGAATTGAATGACTACTAAGAAATATCAAATCCCTAGCCATTATATCGCGCTTGTTATGACAAATCAACCTAGTGATTCTCATCAACCTCACCTTGAGCATGCTTCATATCCTTATCCTTATTCTGTGAACATTCTCGTTCAAGTTACCACTCAACATACTCCTATCCATTCCAAATATAATTTTTCATCCCAGAGTCCACATCAGTTCATTGTACCTGAACTCCATAAGATAATCAGAGAATCCCATGAGCATGTGGACCATGTCCTAACTAGGTAGTGGAGTATATAGACCAGTCAGACTCCCCTTGAATATTCATTATCCCATATTCAGGAAAACCTACAAAGGGAAAACCCTTTCCTCCCCCACTCTTTCACCTACCAAGAGAATCTAACCATCGTAACCCAAGAGTATCACTTACTTCCTACTCTGCAGAACCTATCAGAACTGTCTGATTTTGAACCAAAATGTTTCTTTCTTGCTGGTGGTGTTGGTATACCTACCTCTCCACCAAAATCCCCACCTTTCACGCCAAAGAGTGAACCCAAAAAAAAATCGAAAAGGAAGACCAACCAGAAAGTGAGTGAAAAGGAGACGAACAACTACAATTGGTTCTTTACAACCATCAAACCATGGCCGAAAAAAACCAAAACCCCTCAACTTATGAACCTTGGTTAGTCCCAGATGCATTCATCATACTTGGGAAACTCCATGACGTGCCTAAACATCCCAAAAAGTTTATGCACAAGTTCAGCCCAGATAAAAAGGATTCTACTGAGGACCATGTTAAGAGATTCCTATCGGCAGTAAGGCTCCAAAAAGTTCGACATGAAGATGTTGTATGTTGGTTTTTCCCTCACACATTTGAAAATAAAGCCTCAATGTGGTTCTTCTCTTTGGAATAAAATTCTATTACTAGTTGAAGAACATTTGGGACTATTTTCCTTAAGAAATTTGGGGACAACAAAACACCAGCTACTTTGGTCTTAGATCTCTCAAGAATTAAAATGGACCCCAAAGAAAAGGCCAAATATTTTAATCAGCGCTTCATTAATCTATTGAAGTGAATCCCTCAAATTTCCAAACCATCTAAAGATGTCACCATTGAATTCTATACTTAATCCTTGCCCATGGCAATGTTTTTTAAAAACACAGAGAAAACTACCCTACACACAACTTTTCAAGAGGCCCTCAAAATTGAAAAGAATATGTTAAGTTTGAAGGGAAACCCCAGCGCAAAATCCTCAAAGGATAAAACTAACACTAAGACCAAAGCCACGGTTTCAAAATATTCAGAAGAAAATAAGGATATTGATTCTATGGACATAGAATCCCTCCAAATAATTATCAAGAAATTATCCAATGAACGGATTGATTTGATGAAGAATAATGGAGAAGGATCTTCTAACACCAAGAAATTTTTTAAGTTCCAATATAAAAAGGACAAGAGTAGTCCTCCCTTCAACAAAACAACTCCTTCTCCATCATATGGGATTAATATGGAAGACATTTTCAAAGCTCTACAAAATTGGGCCACCAAAAATTTGATTGAATCTAAAGATGAAGATGAAGTTGGAAATGAACAAAAGGAACAATCCCATGAAACTGATGAATTACATGAACAACAATTTAATTCCTTTTGGGACATATCATATGGAGTGGGATAAGAGGAAGAGATATAGGAAATACATATGTCCCAAAATGATGTGACCACTAGAAGTGAAAGCAAGAAGTCTGCCTCTGATATACTTGCCCCTTCTGAAATACCTAAAAATGCTCCTCATACTCAAAAGGCATTAGATGATATTACTAAAAAACTTGTTCCTTGTAATTCTGCAACAAAGTTGGAATATGATTTCTTGGAAGACCTAAAAATAAATAAGGAAAATAATTCTTTGTTTGAACTTATGAGGCTTCCCCAAATTCAAGATAATTTTATCAGAACTCTACAAGGTAAAACTACCAAAAACTCCAAAGAGATTAATGTGGGAACAAATAAAGGGACAAGTAAAACTACCCCATATGATGATGCCAATGCACCCAAAAGACAGGTGGTTGTAAATGCTTCTCTATGTGGGAAAAGGTTAAGATCTACCACTCCACCTTTTTTTATTACTTTTGATATTTTCAACAGAAATGTGCATAATTGTATGATGGATTATGGTTCCTCCTCCAATGTAATGCCCCTTAAAGTTTGTGAGAAATTGAACTTCAACCATGAAGAATATGATATTTAAATAATACAGCTTGACCGGACCCGGGTTAAAGTAATAGGAGAGCTAAAAAATGTTTTGACCAGGATGTCCTCCAATCCTAAAATATATAAAACTACTGACATTATAGTTGTGGATATACATGATACTTATGGTATGCTCCTAAGCATAGACTAGTATGTTATGCTTAAAGGGTACTTTTACACAGATTGGTCACACCTTTGGCTACCCTATAACGACAAGCTCAATCAAATCAGGGTTGATAGAGAAAGGTACATGAAACATGAGGTAATGAACATGAATGACCCAAATGAGCCTGTTATGTTTAATCATTATGTTCTGGGAAATTATTCCCGTGATTCATTTTTGGGTAATTACAGTGCTGATATCTCATCTTATGCAGAACCAAACACACAATCTGAAATCCTTCATTGCACTCAGATTGTTGAACCCCAATGTAACATAGAATATACAACTAATCAATATATTGTACAATCTAACATAGTATTTAGAGACATATTATAAGTTTTTTCTAACTATACTAACCGCAATAATCCAAAAAGAAAAGAAAATCCTAAGTCGATACATAATCTTAAAAGAGATCCTAATATGTGTAATTTATTTTTTGATGGGTCAAAATATCTTGAAGGTGTAGGTGTTTGTTACATATGAAAATACCTTGATGGTAAGAAAACCATGATAACATGCAGGATTGAATTCTAATGCACAAATAATATTGATGATTATGAATCCATGCTACAAGGAATAAGAAAAGAAATTGACTTGAAAGTGAACAAGATCAAGGTATTTGGTGATTATGAGGTTGTCATAAGGCAGGTAAGGAACACCATACATTGTCTCTCTATTCATGTTAAACATTATCAACAAGAGGTATGGGAATTAATTAAGTCTTTTTATGCATTCAACATCATTCGTGTTCCTCGCTCTTTGAATTATGATGTCGATTTATTAGCTAATGTAGTTATTGTGAGAAATATTACCCTGTGGACAGGTTAAGATCCCCTTAGCTGGGTTTTCTTCAGCTAAGACAGAATAGAGAAAGTGGACACTAGCATCCCTTGCTCCTGTCTATTCACACTTGAAAATGAGAAGAAGGAAAAAGAAATCAAAGTATAGATTTTTTGAAGGTTTTCCTCATTGCTCCTTGTTGCTCCAATGTTGGATCTAGTCCTAGCTCGATCAAGACCTCCCTACACTTAAACATAAGGATATTCCTCTTCAACTACTTGCACAAGGTTAGATAAAAGAAAATATAACTACATGAAGAAAGCATGATATTCATATATAAACTTTAAAGAGACAGAAGTATGGGAATAGGTCAAGCTTATATTCATGAGAAACAATGGACAAAACTTACACTCACCTTGATGTGATGCATATCTTCCTCTAGGATTCTCCTTTCCAACCCTAGTCTTGAATGTATTAAGATCAAAATGATGATTCCCTTATGGATTATCCTCCCTTTTCACCTTGGAATGCACTCATTATATAGTATTTACAGGCTTAACCACCATGAATAATATCACTCACTAGATCCACTAAATTCGGATCTCCAATATTTTTAGGGAGAAAACATCTCTCAAGGATTTTAGGGAGAAAATATCTCTCAAGGATTTTAGGGAGGAAATATCTCTTAAGATCCATTAAATTAGGATATTGGTTTGAGAAAATATCTCAACCATCCATGAGATTCTCAACTTCTCCTTGATATTAGGAAACTAAATGTGAGGTGGATTCTCACAATAAATTAATTTCCTTTTTTGAATAATAATGAATAATATATGTGCACATAGTATTTTTACCTTCATATGATAAATTTCTCCTCCACACTGACTAGGGATTATGACAAACAATCCCTCACTAAAGTGTGACAAATTCACACTTAGTAGTGTGGGAATTTGGTGTGTAAGAGATTCCCCCTAAAGTGTGAAGTCAAAAGAGAAACTGATGACCGAAACACTTTACAAAAATATGTGCGCCAAGGGGTGATGGAATAGGAAAGTCTAGCGGAAGATGTAAACAAGCTTCAAACAAAATATATATGAATCAGCCCAAGGTAGGCATACATATGCTCTGTACAAAATGGACTTAAAGCACTGTTGACGAACAATACACTACGAATCCATGACAGTACTGACTAAGGATATGGCCACCAAACATACAATGTGGATCCATAGCTCCATGAATGAATCAGGTCGTAGCCACAAAACATACACAGTGGATCTACGATATGATAATAACATAGGCACATACCAATACAAAGTGGATCTATGTGATAGTGTACATCAGTAATATTTCTCTCCATCGCAACTTGGGTTGGGAACATAACATTGGTAGGTGCCAAAAAGGTTCCCAGGGTCTTCATCCCGATCTCAAACTAGTATGATTCTAACCATGCGAATATATGTGTTGATGTCGAACATGGTAGAAACCACTTGATTATCGGTCATTAATGTATACCATTAACATGTTCAAGGTAAATCACCAATGATGTCAATGAATCCCAAGGTACCCTAGTACAATCCAATGAATGTGAACAAATGAGGTGAATTCAAACATTCCTTGGAATATTTCGATCAAGGGTCAATGGTGTAAACCCACTGTCAAAAGCAAGGAAACCTCCCATTGAGAATTACATGCTCCAAGGCACTAATTGGTTTCTAATTCTAACTCTCGAATAATGAGTTGATGTCGACAGGAATGGACTCATAGAAGGAGGACCATGATGTAACCCCCATTATCAACACAAAACTGATTAGGATAATGATTTGAGATGATAGGGAAAATATGGACCAACTGACGCAGGTATTAAAATTGATAATACTGCAAAGGTTGATTGAAACTGAGGCTTCCCTTGTGTTATCTCTCTATAATTTTCTTGGCTGAGGAGGAAATAGGTACAGGAGTAACCTCAAACCAACTTGGGCCTGGAAGTTATCCCTTCCAACCAGAGAGGGGTCTCTCTCTTCAAATCAATCACCTAAAAGATGAATTTGGTTTGAATCAAAGTCTAGATATCTAAGATAAATGAATTTGTAGGGTTGGTGGAAATATGAACAGAAAGTACATTGGGCTATGGAGTCACTAAAGTCAAAAGTCAATAGAACTTGCTGGATACCTGGTATATTTAAGAAAAGACTAAACAAAGGCAAGATAGAAACTAATATTCTAAGCCAAATAGATATGTTGTAGACATCAGGTTACAAAGAAAACAATAATCCTTCAAGGCATCTAACAAGGATGAATCTCAAAGAAATTATAGCAGAAATACAACTTGAACTACATGCAACAAAGCATCTGATAAAGATGAGTTTTGAGACATATATTTCACATTAACATAAAGAAGAAACCATACAATATCAAGTATAAAACATGAAAGAAAAGACTGAGGAAACAAATGCATAAAATATCACAATCACATGTATCTATGTGGTCAAAACTCAAGGACATCTGATCCAACAATTTTTCATTAACAACAAGGAAAAAATATGTTCGATAGTATTCTATACACACTTGCCAACCCTTTAGTTTTCTTGTCTCTCTGAATATATACGAAAACATATGTCTATAGTATCAAATTTGGATCCAACTACGATCCTACAACAATGCTAACAGTTACACATAATCAACACGAGATCTTTAACAAACTGCTAAAAATAAGAAGTTGACTTGGACTCATCACAACGAATTTGATATGACAATAAATGAAACCCAAAATTGTGATTTCCACTACTGATATTTGTTGGAGAAGAGCTGACACATTGGTCTAACCATTGAAGTTGAGTTGGAGGTGTTCTGGTCATTATGTTACTGTCGCGTAGCAGGTCCGATGCGCAATCACCACCTACAGGAAAATGCAACAGATTTGTGCAACAATAAGTGGTCTGATCAAACCTATGGGTAATAGTGAATATTTGATAATGTAATATACTTATGTATGTAACCTTTTGAAAAAAAGGAGTCAAAATGGAAAAATGACAAAAATCTTTCAAAAATCCTCAGTGATTCAATTCTTTGTTGCTTCAACTAGTAAGTCAAGCTTTCCCTTCTTTCCAATCTCCACCTGTTGCAAACGTTTCTTGAGGGTCTTGTTCTCCTTCCTCAAAATGAGGTTATGTTGATAAAAACTCTTCAAATGTCTATGTAATGGTAGGGTCCTTCTCACCATTTATGCATCCTTGTAAATCGTAGGTCCACAGTCTGTTAGGTGTTCTGCAAATTTCATTTTGGATTCCCTATCTCTCTCCTTGAGTTGAAATATCACATTTCGTGCTTCTCTGAGCTGTTTATTTAGCCTCTTGAAAGTGTTTTTTCCTTCGTCATATTTATTTTCTGCTGGATGATTCTATGTTGGGATTTCCTCTTGATGCTGCAACTTCCTAGTTGAGGACATTGTTAAAAGCATACTAGGCTTAGGAATCTCCTCTACCTTTGGATTCTACTCTACTGCTTTCCCTTTATTTTTAGCATGCTGACTTGCTACAGACTCGTCAGTCTCCTTTTCCCTTTTCTTGAAAGAACTCTCAGGGATTGATGTAGTAGTTCTTTCTACCGATGATGGTGTATTTCTCAAACTTGTTGGGTTTCCTAAGGAATCTACTTCTATGCTTGATGAATTTAGAAAAGACTCCCAATCTTGATTTATCTTTTTGAGTTTTCCCAATACTAATAGTTTGATCAAAGAAAAATGGAAGAGGCTAGAAACTCCTTTCTCCTCACTTAGTTGTACTCTATCAACCATCCTTCCCAGGCTTCTAAAAAGGTAATATGGAAGTTTCAAAATCGTCTTAACAGTGAATTTCATTAAGAGCCTGATACGATATCGATAAACCCTATTAAATATCCTTTCACATGTAAAAAACATCTAGATAACACTCAACAAATCACTATGATTTTCCAATAAAAACTCTCTAGGCATGGTAGCTCCGAATTTAGTATTTATGCATTTAGGATTCATAAAATCATGATGGTAAGACAGATCTAACTACATACCTTTGAACCTTTGTTCTCCATGAGCATGGATTTTTGTTGCAGTGACATTGCTATCTTCAAAAACCTGCAATTGGAGATTTCTCACCTTAGCCTTAATGCCATCAAAATTCTCTGCAAACTCCCTCGCCACCTTTTTGTTGTACCTATGATTTTTTTCACAAAAATTGATGCAACCCAATTGTTCAAATGATGTTCTAATTGTTGGGTCTGTGTTTACCAAAATCAAACCTTGTGGCTCAAACCTCACAAAATCACCACCCTTTACATTCTTTCTTATGCGTTCTAGAGTTGTCATGATGTTGGTATATGTCAACCCTGTATAGACTCAAATTCTGATACTCTGGATCATGTGTGCAGCAAATGAAAAAAGTAACTTCGACAGAATGCGTAACAACAAACACAACAGGGACTTTGTGCACAACAAATGAGAAAAGTAACCTCGATGCAGTATGTGGAAACAAACAAAACATGGACTTTGTGTGCAACAGATGAGAAAATTAAACTTGGCACAGTGCGCAACAATGAACATAAGCGTCCTCTACACCCTTTCCATAGCAATGAAAAACAACAAGAATATTTGTGCAGCAAGCTTGGCTGAGAGGTTTTGAAATTCTGGATGAAGAGAAACGATTTCTTGATTCTTTCTTCACCTGGAGAGAGGATAAATTTTAAAGATAACTTCAATTAAAACACTAATTATGCCATCATACCTTGTCGTATTTCCACACGCAGCAATAGGACGTTGTACAACAACTTGCGTTATGCAATGATTTTCTTGATGATGCCACATGTCCTTGATAGATTTGTTTTCAAGAAAACATTAGAACTTTGACAAGACTGACTCTGACTGTCTTGAAACGGCATCATGACCTTTTAGTGACACGACAACCCACATCTTGGCGCAAAAACCATAAGTTACATGGTTGAGAAAGAAAACCCGACCCATGACAAACTTTATCCTATCAAAACCTAACAACCTATTTATAGGACACTAACACAAGATCCAATGGGGATGGAAACCTCCCTGTGAGGTGCCAAAGAATAGATAGACTAGTATCCTTATCCATTGGGCTCTTTATTTGCTACTAAAATGACTCAAAATGACTTGATATTTTATGTAAAAACACACTTGGCGTTACTCATCAAACCTTAGGGCCTTCTCTTCGGGCTTCAAATCTATTGAGTAGGACCCAAAATGAAAAAATACTAAAAAAAATGGAAATTTACAATGAAGTGAAAAACAAATGAAATGCTTTAAGTAAAATAGTTCTTGAGAAACATGTCATTAAAAGGTCCTCCACTAATGTATTCTCCATTGATCTCCTTTAATAACAATGCATTATTCCCATGATATGTTGCAACCTTGTATGGCCCCTTCTAAAGATTTTCAAATTTAGAATGTTTGCCCTTGTCTTCAATCCTTGCATCCCATTTTAAAACCAAATCATTGATCTGAAAGGCATCATCCTTAGTTCTCCTATCAAAAAATTTCTTCATTTTGTCTTGATATAGTTGAACATTCTTAAAAACCTCTTCTCTCATTTGATGAACATGAACTAACTGGCTTATTCTTCTCTGAACATGGTTTGGTTCAAAATCTACTTCTTGCAACAACTTCATGACTGGCAGTCCAATAGAAGTAGGAAAACATGCTTTTGTACCATAAACAATCTTAAATGGAGATCTTCTAATAGACTTATTTGTGCTTACTCCATCTTCCCAAAGTGCAAAAATCAGTTTATTGTGCCAAGATTTATTGTTTTCCTACAGTAAATTTTTTATGATCTCGATCAAACTCTTATTAGATGATTCGACCAAACCATTACCTTGTGGGTAATAGGTTTTTAAGTGACTGAGCGTGATACCATAATTTGTACGGAATTCAACGAGTTTCTTATACTTAAAAGAAGCATAATTATCTGTAATAATCCTTCTTAGACAACCAAACCTTGAGAGTATATTTCTTTCCAGAAATTGTATGATGATTGAATCAGTGGCTTGACGGGTGGGTACAACTTCTATCCATTTTGTGAAATAATATGTAGCTGTCAAAATTCATCTATGCTAACCTGAAGATGAAGGTTGTACTTCCCGTATGAAATCCAAACCCCATTGTTGGAAAGGGGCTTCTACAGAAATCAGTTTCAAAGGCAAAGACAAAAGATTTAATTTTTCCTTCAAAAATATGACATTCATGGCAAGTGGAAACCTTCTTATATACATCAACAAATATGGTAGGCCAACATAAACTTGATCTCAGAATTTTATTAACTGTTGTCTTCCAGTAATGATGACCTCCACAGTCACCTTCATGGAACTCTTTCATAGTTTGTTGAGCTTCAAATTTTGTAATACATTTCAATAATACTCCACCCAGGTCTTTCCAATAGAGGGAATCATTTAGCATGCAAAACTTCATTGCCTTTTTCTTCAAAAATCTGCCTTTATTTTTTGAAAATTCAGGAGGGGCCTACAAATTTTGTAAAACAAAGATGATGTCACTGTACCAAGATGAATCCAAAATTTTTTGGCTTACCTGAAAAGGGACTTCTTCTTCTGTATCTTGTGAGAGATCATCAATAAAATTTACTCCCATTAACTCAAAATTTGATTGGGTCATCATTTGAGCAATACCTTATCCTTTGATTAATTTCGTAGGCTTAATTTCCACATCATATTCCAACAAGGTTGAAATCCATTTACCTCTCTTTCCCTCCGGATCAGGTTAAGTCAATATATCTTTCACAACACTATTTGGAACATACACAAGGACATGAGAGTGCAAGACATACATCCTAAATTATTTTAAAGCCTTAACTAAGGCATAGGGATGCTTCTCCATAATGTTGTACTTAAGAGTTGAATCTCTTAAATACCTAATGAAAAAGGTAATAGGTTGCTCTTGGTTTTGATCATTTTCCTGCAATAATACCCCTGCTATAGTGTGCTCTGAGGAAAAATAAAAAACAATAAAATCCTTTGCAAAATATGGGCTGATCAACACATGAGCTTTGGTTAGATCTTCTTTCACTTCTTCAAAAGAACGTTCTTCATTTGTTGTCCATTTTATTTCATTTCCTTTCCTCAACATATTTGTGATATGCTTTATTATTTCAACAAGGTTAGGGATAAACCTTCTTAAAAAATTTACCCTACCTAAAAAGGATTGTACCTCTTTTTTTCTCCTTGGAATCATGATTTTTTGTATTGCAGCCACTCTGTTAGGTTCAATTTTGATCCCATCTCTTGAGATAATGTGTCCCAAGAGTTTACCTTCTTTCACAACAAAATTTGACTTTTTTGGGTTGAGAGAGATCCCAAATTTTCTGCATTTTTTAAACACCTGTTCCAAATCATGCAAATGTTTACTGTCAGAACCCGAATACACAGTTATATCATTCAAGTAAATCACAATGAATTTATCTTTCTCCTCAGCAAATGCTATGTCCATAGCCCTTTGGAAAGTTGCCCCTGCATTCATGAGTCTGAAATGCATTTTAGCATACATGAAAGTGCCCCATGGGGTTGTAAATGTCATCTTCTCTTGGTCATCCAGGTGCACCATAACCTAGTTGTATCCAAAAAACCCATCCAACATTGACATTCTCTCGGAGCCCACAATCTTTTGTAGGATGTGATCCATTTTTGGCAAAGGATAATTGTCTTTAAGAGAAACTCTGTTCAAATTTCTAAAATCTATACAAAGCCTTATTTCTCCATTTTTCTTTCTTACAGGTACAAGGTTAGATATCCATTTGAATAATCTCAAAGAAACAATTATCTTGGCATCAAATAAGTTCCTTATCTCTCTCTCAATGAGTGGCAACAAGAGTCGATTTATTCTTCTTAATTTTTGTCTAAAAGGTTTCTGATCTTCTTTAAGTGGTATTGTATGTTGAATGATGCCTTTATCATAAACCTTTAGACCTTCATGAATCCATGAAAACACATCAGAAAATTGTCTCATTAATTCAAGATATTTCTTTCTGTTTTCAGAGGACATGGACTTCGACAACTTGACAATTTTAGGTTCTTTATCAGTCCCTATATTAAAGTCATCAACCTTACTTTCATTTCGACTTACCCTAGGACTTTTAGCCACATCATTTTCATCAAACAATTTTTCAAGAGGCACAAGACCCTTTGGAATTGTATTGTTCTTTAGTTGGATAATCTCCCTTCCTGCTATCTGATTTATATACCCATCTGAGACTGATACAGGATTTTCATTTTCATCATAAAAAATTTCTTCGTCAATTTGGACATTTTCATACTGTTCTTTCGACTGTAGAAATATGATAATATGTTTTTCATCTTCAAATACTTGCCAGTGTTTGACATTATCTAGAATAGATGGCATGTGTTTTACTTCAATTTCATATTTCTTATTGGGCTAAATTGGAATTTTAAAAATGCTTGTTGACATGGCAAGAGCATCTGCAATACGATTTTGTTCCTGTGGTACCACTGAAATGTTATATTATGCGAAATTTTCAAGAAAATCCAGGACCAAATTCCTATAGGTTCTCATTCTAGGATGTTTTGTTTGATATGCACCTTTAATCTGGTTGATAATATGCTCAGAATCGCCATGCACAAATATCTTCTTAGCCTTTAAATCCTTTAAAACCCCCAATCCTAAAATGAGAGCTTCATATTCAACCATATTATTGGTGCAATCAAAATCCAATTTATAAGAATACAATTTTGAAGTAGTATCAGGTGAAATTATCCAAATACCAGCTCCTTCTCCCTCTTTGTTGATTGCCCCATCAAAATCCATATTCTACACACCTTCATCCTCTTTATTGTTTTGTTCTAAAACTGATCCTTTTTGTTGATTCTTTGAAATAATCTGATCATCTTCTTCAAAACATAAATCATTATAGAAAACAGAGGATCCAATGTCAGTCTCAATTGAGTAAATAAGATGATTGTTGGGTTTATCTTTGCTTCTCTCCATGTATTTCAAATGAACCTCCCTGTATAACCTTGTGTCCTAACCGAAGGTTGACACTGTGGCATAAGACATGTCCATTTGCAGGGTACCCTTGAGTTTAGCAGCCCATGATCTTGATAGTAACATTCCAAATTTAGGAGGAATGTCTACACCAACTATATCCATTATCATAGTTTTTGATGGGATCTGAGCTAAAGTAACAACAATATCTTTGATTAAACCCTCACATTTCACCTTTCTTGAATCAAAAGAAAACAAATCTTTGTATGGTATGGTGATATCCAAACCCAACTCTTCCATGATCACCTTTGGCATCATCCATGATCACCTTTGGCATCAGGTTGTGATATGCTCCTGAATCCAACATTGCATTATGAAGAGTTACATTATGGATATTTAGGTTAACATAGAAGGAAGGCACATCATCATCTTTGCCAATTTTCTCATCCTGAGGACCAACTAAAATAGCAGGATGATCATCTTGTACATTAAGGGTGTTTGAGGTCTATTCCATTTTAAGCATCTTTACAATCTCACTTTTGTATTCCATATTTCTGATGAGCTCATTAAAAGGTACAAAAATATTAATCTTTGCCATTTCATTTTCAAAATTAAAGGAGGGTTGAGCTTTTTCTACTTCTTTTAAAATTGCTTCTCTTCTTACCTTTGGAAAATCTCTAGGAGCACATTCTTTCTATTTTGGAGGATCTTCTTTATGTTTTACTTTATTTGGTGTATCCTTCTTTGGAAAAACCCTTTCTTTATGATTGGAAGTGGGCAAGTCAACTCTAGGATCCTTTAGAGTACTCGCTGTAATTTTCTTATTTATGAGGTTATATTGTTTTTGGAATTCCATGATGGAATTCTAATATCCTTTCTTGTAATCCTCTTTCTCCTTTAATTACTCATCTTGCATAGATATATCATGTTCTTATTTAGTCAAGTAAACTTGTGACCCTTCTAGGCCAAAATAATGAATATCTTCACGAGGTTCCTCAAACAAATCTGCAGCATAATTATTTTGAAAAGGAGGTCTAACTGGTTGATCAACTCGAATCCTTTGTTTTCTCTGTCTTATTTGAGGAACTAGAGGTCTCCTGAAATTTTGATTTCTGGATTGAAGGTCATGAGGCCTATCATCCAATGATAATTTTTATACCAATTTCTCCATAGTTTTTACCATTAAATAAATTTTTTCATTTGAACCTTGAGAAGTAGAAGGTAGTGTTTCTTCTTTAACTTTCTTTCTATCACCTTCTATTTGGAGTTTGATCTTCCCTGATGAAACTAAAATCACTTCCACTTCGATTGCATCATTCATCATGTCAATCAGAGAAGTGGACCTTATTTCTCTTAGTAACAAGGCCAATTCACTCTCGAATGCATCAACATAATGGAGTTGAGAAACTCCTGGGGGAGGCTTTACTTAACCAGGAATGGAGTTATAGACCTTCATGAATCTACTTGAAAACTCATGTACTGTCTTAGCAGGGAGTCTCTTTAAATGATTGTACTGTGTCAACAACTTCAAAGAGTTTTTCCTACTCCCCCATCTCCCAAGAAAGAGAGTTTCAAAATTTTCAAAGTTAGGAATGCTATTTATTGGGAGAACTTTAAACCATTTCCTAACTTCTCTTGAAAAACTTTGTGCAAATAACCTCGTCTTAAAATCTTCATCATCTACTTCTTCAAGATCTATGAAATCAATGAACCTATCTACATGTTGTTGGGTAGTCACATCTTCTTCTGCATCAAACTGTTTGATTCTTTTTGCATAATTTTGTGGTAGATCATGAAGTGTAGTAGGGAAAACTAATGGGGCAAATCTTGTTGCCATAACTATAGAAGGAGTTTGACCTGACTCTATGATCTCTCTTGGGAATTACTACAACTTGAATAGGAACAACATGAATAAATGTTTTAAATTTCTTCTCATCAAATAATTTCAGTTAAATCAAATTATGACTTAATACCTGATTGAGTTGCTTTTTTCGTTAATTTTGCCCGAAATTCCTTCTGGGTTGTCAATGGCTTGTGGAGGATATGGATCTCTCATATTAATGGATTGGGTGCCTCCCGTTGCAACTTGGCACCTCATCTGGGATAATTGAAATCTTAAATTTAAGATATAATATTTTAAATATTTTTAAAGTTAAATTTTCAGGTGTTTCTTTTTAAAATGTTACAAGTTTAAATTGAGAAGGATAGGATTTGTATATCTTCTTAAATTTTACTAAATGGATTGTTCCAAAAATCAAAAAAGTCTCATAAACCAATTTAGTGTCTATGGTGATCTTAAAATTAGATTATTATTATTATCAATTTAAATTTTAAAATAATAATTTTAAAATAAATACCTCCTTATCCAAAAAAAAAACCAACCATAATCAAATGAAATCAAACCTTTATGTGAAAATAATAAACTTTTTATCTATTAAAATAATTAACATATTTAAAAACATAGAGTAACACAAAAATTTAGTATAATTAAATGAATCCTTAAAAAATCAATACTTAGGTAAAAGTAATAAAATTTTATAAAATAAAATAACCAACATATCTAATAGCACATACTACAGAAAACAAAATGATATAATTAAATGAAGTTTTTTATGAAATATAAAAATTCTGAAAAATGTCTTTAAAAATGCAATACTTATTTCAAGTGCAATGGAATATCGAAATAATTACAATGGGATATATTCATCTCAAACCATAAATAATCTCACTCATATTCAAATATCAAATCTTTCTTCAGAACTCAGTACTTCACAGCCAGAAATTGACTCCTAACCCTAACTCCTTCGAAGCAGTTATATTACATTGCTTCCCACTAATCCCACGTGCAACATACTTTTGTAACTATTTATTGAGTTCATTATTACTACTATTGTTGCGAAGATGCAAACGATA
>ML782223.1:67864-91417 GCA_009831015.1 Picea engelmannii | reverse complement strand
ACCCTTCAAAAAACCATATCAATGGAGGAGAACGAATTTACAAAGATCATATCAAGGAAAAAAAGAACAAACATGTTTCTCAGAACCCTTCAAAAAACCATATCAATGGAGGAGAACGAATTTACAAAGATCATATCAAGGGAGGAAAAAAGAACAAACACATTTCTCAGAACCCTTCAAAAAACCATTTCAAAAAACCATATCAATGGAGGAGAACGAATTTACAAAGATCGTATCAGGGAAAAAAAAGAACAAACATGTTTCCCAGGTACCTTCTTCTTTAACATGACCTAAAATGCTTTCACTGCGAGCTTCATGCCTGCAAGACAGTGGCCAGGCATGCCGCAGATGAAATAGTTCCAACCCCTCTTCAATACGGCCCTGTCATTTCCTGTGCCAAGCGCCTTTCCTGTTGCCCGGCAGCTTTTGAAGTCGTTGACGTTCACTGGCACGACGTTGTGAACTGAGCGTGCGTATTTGAAGACTGCACGAAGCCATTCCAATCTCAATACGTTTAACGCAGGAAAATCCAAGCCATGAAATTCCTTAGAATTGAAATCAAATCCATAAAAACCCTACAAAAACAGATTAGCCCTTAAAGCACTTACCCCACATGTCTCCAGCCCTGAAATCAAATCCATAAAAACCCTACAAAAACAGATTAACCCTTAAAGTACTTACCCAACATGTCTCCAGCCCTRAAGCGAGCCGTGGAGAGCCACTTCGAGTAGGAGAAGGGTCCCCATCCCTGCACGCCACCAACTGTGTACACKCGCCCTTCAACATAATTCCATTGAATGGCGAACACAAACAGCAGAGCCACCGCAAAAAGCACGCCTGCACCGTTTCTTCCCTTCGCCATTTTCCACTCCTGATCACACAGCCAAACACAAACACAACTCCAGGCAGAGAGCAGAGAAAACTACAAGTAATGTCTAAGTCAGAGGATGATAGAAATGTATATATACATGTTAAAATGGTCTCAGACAACGTGTGCCATTAAAGAACGCCGATAAAACCTGAGACTGTACAGCCAGGGAAAAGGAAACATGAGGGAACGTGCTAGCAACTCCGATCCCACAAGTCTGTATGGATTAAATAAGTATGATGTGTATGTCAAAATGTATGGCACGACTGCTGCAGAATCCACAAGATTATGAAATAGCCTGCATTGCCAATATTTTATCAGTATTATCAAGGCAAACTTGCATGTCACTAAGAGGTTTTGTTCAGCAGTTTAACACGCAGAGGCCATCGAGGAAATGAAAAGAGGACGGTTTCAAAAATACCGGGAGAAACTTAAACGCGGCCTTTGCCTCAATATTTGACTTTTTCTGTTTGGTTTAGTGACATACCATGCATGTACGGTAATTTGGTGATTCGAAATTCTGATTAAGTTCTGGAAGATTCGGATCACTTGGAAATTGAAGAAAATAACTGCAAATTTATTATATACAAAATTTAGATTATCTTGAAATTTTAATCATATTTAATATTATTAATTTTAATTATATTTTTTTTATTTAGATTATTTTCAGATTTTAATTATGTTGAAAGGGTTAAATCTATTGATAATGGGTACAATTAATGATCTTTTAATCTTAAATTTTAATTTGATGGCTAAGCATTGAAGATGCTGGCATATTGTTCATAACTTCCTTGTATTTATGAAGGCATCCTTTAACATGTTTACTTTTTTACATTTACCTGATCACATTATAAATTTACTATAAAAATACATAATTACCACGTTCAAAAGATTAAGAAGGATTAAAATACATGCAGGCCACGTTTATATCATTAAAAAAAACTCTACACAAGTTTCATTTTGGTGGCACTCATTCATTTTTTATATCTGAATAGTCGTTTGATGCCAGGACCTCCACAAACTTTTAATATTCACCTATCATTATCCAAAACGAACTCAAATTTAACTCAAGATTTTTACTAGGCTATGAATTTTACTAAACTGAAAGTTTTTACTGTGCGGAAAATGTTATCAGTAACCAATACTTTTCAGCGTTATCCAACCACAAGTCGATTGTGCGCAGTTGTGCTAGTCATAATTGATACTAGCATAACCACATTATCGTCAATTCTTTAATTTTTAAGTGATAGGCGTCAATTCTTTAACGGATTTTAGGAGTTCTTGCAGCAATGTAAGATTTTGACAAATCTTAGTTGAAACTATATCACCTTAATTTTGGCTTTGTCAAATTTCAACAAAAATTATTGTTTACATATATATACATACAAAGATATCTATTTTTTCATTTTAATTTTAAAAGTAATATTTTTTTAAGGATTGATATAAATTGTGTTTTTATAGTTTTGATAATTAAATATAAAAATTGTATTTCTATTCTTTTGTCTAATAAATATAAATTATAAATCTTTAACACAGTAGAAACCCTAACTTCCCACCCAAAATTTTATCATGCAGTAAAACCCTAACTTCCCACCCAAAATTTTATCATGCAGTAAAACCCTAACTTCTAATCCAAAATTTTATCATGCAGCATTTATTAAGAATTTCGTATAGTTCAAGGCTAAATACAAACTATAACCCCTTCGAGAGTCAGGCCACGGGCCACACACTCGTCACAAGACATAAAATCATAAAATCTACTTGGCTTATGTTAATGCTATACATTTGAACTATAGTTTTTATGCCACACACAGAGTTTCTAGTACCACTAGGCAGCAAGACCGTTTAACTTTTATGAATCTAACCGTGACCCTCAACAATCTACCAAGTCCAACTTCAAGTGCTACGGTATTTATGGCCCCCTTCTGTTTAAAAATCTACCAAGTCCAACTTCAAATGCAAGGTATTTATGGCCCTCTTCAGTTAAAAGGGTTTTAATAATTAGACAAATCTTAGAGGTCAATTTTAATGATTTAATCCATTACTTTATTTTATTCTTATCAATGCTTATCAATAAAATTTCTTGTCATTTTTGTGAATAGTTAAACTTTCAGGTGGAGCCATAAGCTCCACTACCCAAAAGAAATGGTGACCATGGACAAGATCACGGGAAGGGCAAGGGCATGTGGTATAATCATGTGGTAAATTGGGAAAGTAGAGGGGAAATGTGTGGCATGCATAGCTAAAAAACCACTATGCTTCACTGGGCTTCACAAAACTAAATGTAATAAAAAAAATTATAATTCACATTATTATTTTTATCATCTTTATCATCTCTTTTAAGCTTTTAATTTATTGATGATGATGATTAACATTCACTAAGATCGAATTGGTTTATTGGACCTTAAGAGGGTAAGTGATTACTTGTGATTCTTTAGAATTTTGTTTATGTGATTGAAAAGCATTAAGAGAAGCTTTCCAAGATCACCATACTTTTGTTGAGTTAAGAGGTTAGGAAGGTTGGTAGTGTGACAAATATTTTGAAAATGAGATTTAATATGGGTATAGGCTAGACAATCTAAGAGAACGTGCTTTTGATCTTCAACCTTCTTAGTGTCACAAAGGTGACACACTCTTTCATCCCATGGTGTTTTAAGAATTGACCAACACCCAATTTCACTATGGAGCTCGTGAGAATTTGTTCTTATCTTAGCAATGCTTATTTTTTTCTTTACACTTGGAAAAACAGATAGATAATTTTGATCTTCTAGATTATGGTTGATTACATCCTTATAATACCTTAATTTTATTTTTTCGTCTAATTCTTTATCACACCACATTCTCTCCTTAAATTTTGATTTGACTTTTTTTTTTAATAGTATCTTTATTCTGCAAAATGGTGTATTCCATGATTCCCCAATAGTTTAGCCAAGACCGAGCATCTTTATGCCATCCTCGCTTCAGTCGGTGGTGGTTAAGACTCGATTTTGAAGCAGTTTTAGGAAGCCTCTTGTATTCCATGTTGTTTAACTTGTTCTTATACATTAGATATCTAGTCATAGCCATGCTCTCAATGGAGTAGAGGCTTGTTTCTAAGAGGAGGATGGGATAGGGCGTATTTCCTTTAATTTTGAGATTATAGGTTATAAAATTCTTTTGTATTTTCTCTATCTTTCTTCAGGATTCACGAAAGATATTACAGCCCCAAACTTCACATCCATAAAGAATAACAGGTGTAACAAGAATCTCCAATCTCAAAGAGGAGTTTCTTCTTGTCCCAACTCCAAAGATCAACTGATTTACAATTGTTTTCAGGCCATAATCAGCTTTCCATCCCCCAATAATCTTTTTCTCAATGCTATAATTCCAATTAAGCTTGTGGTGAATATCAATTCCAAAATATTTGTATGAAGTTACTTCATCCAAGTTATTGTTGTCATATACAAAAGTATCATAAAATATCTTATTTTGACCATTAAAGATGTACACCTTTATAGTAATTGTTAATTTAAAATTTTTAATATCATATTTTTGTCAAACTTATTAGAAATAAAAAATTAGTTAATTTGAATTATAAATAACATTAATAAAAAATAAAATATTTCTCAATATAAGAAATAATATATATATATATATATATATATATATATATATATATATAATCGTTTTTCCTTTTCTTCATATAATATTATAAAATATTTTGTGATTTTATTCCTATAATATTAAAAGATTTGTAATTGTATTAATATATAGATTAAAATGGAACCCCACTTTCCTTTTTCGTCATATAATATTAAAATATTTTTTATTGTAATAACATACGGATTATAATATTAAAAAATTTGTGATTGTAATAACATATGGATTCTAATGTAATTGCTATTTCTTATCACTTTCCTTTTTCTTCGTATAATATTAAAAAAATTCTAATTGGATTAATATATGAATTCTAATGTAATTGTTATTTCGTTTTCTTAGTAAGTTTTATTTTTTCTTCATATAATATTAAAAATATTGTAATTGGATTAATATATGAATTCTAATGTAATTGCTATTTCGTTTTCTTAGTAAGTTTTATTATGCATAATGTTTTAATTACATTGTGACAAGACCATTGTTTAATATATCTACAATATCTTATTATTTCTTCATATAATATTATTATAAAAATTGTAATCATATTAATATATGATTTCTAATGTAATTGTTATTATGTATTTTTAGGAAGTTTTTTTTATGCATAATGTTATAATTACATTGTGACAAGAATATTGTTTAATGATGATGATGATTAACGTCCATTAAGATCGAATTGGTTTATCGGACCTTAAGAGAGTAAGTGATTACTTGTAATTTAGTCTATATAACTTTTTATTATAAAAAAAATACATATATTTTTAATGATTTTTTAAATATATATCAAATTAAAAATTAAAAACACTTTCCCATTACAAAACAATTATGTATATTCTGGCAAACTTCTTAATATATATAGGATTAATCAATACCTTCAATCTCCCCTTTGATGTCCAATGCATGTGATGACTCCTAATATCTATCTCAATCTTTAAAGTTTTCCTTTCATAGCGTCTTGGTCAACACATTTGCAAGATAATAAATGGATTATTCAAACCTCAATTCAATATCACTGTATAGATTTTTTGTCATTATATTGGTAGAAATGGTGTCACAAGAAATAGGAATGGTCATATTTTGTTCTTGTTTCAAATGTGTGAATTGGATCTGGATACTTTATAAACTGACTTCCCTGGGGGTTTTGAGAAGGAGGAAGACAAAGTGTTGGTGCTAGAAAAAGAAAAGAGGAAACTGGAACTACTAAGCCAAGAGGAGGACACTTGGAGGCAAAAGAGTAGGGTAAATTGGTTGGCTTCACGTGACAGGAATACTAAGTTTTTTCATGCTTATGCAAGTTCCAGAAAATAGATCAATACCATTTGGGATATTACTAAGGAAGATGGAACAATAATCTCCAATAAGCTAGAACTACAAAAGGAAGTAGTCGACTACTTTCAGAATATATTTAAGTCTCGGGCTAACCTTGCCATATCTTATCAACTTGTAGTTTTAAGGAATTATCCGAGGATGTTTTCAGTGGAAGAAGGTCTTAGATTGGCTAAGCCAGTTACTCTACCAAAAATACTGTCAACCCTTAAAGGTTTTAAATGTTCAAAAAGTCCTGGGCTAGATGGTTGGACTGCAGAGTTCTTTTTGACTTTTTTTTATCTTTTAGGTAATGATATTTTAGAGATGGTGGAAGAGTCTAGGAGGAAAGGTAGAGTTTCGAGTGCCTTGAATGCTACCTTTATTGCACTTATACAAAAGAGTGATAAACCAGACTCCTTTGGAGGTTTTAGACCAAATGCATTATGTAATCTGGTGTACAAGATCATTACTAAAATAATTGATGCTAGAATTAAAACCTCATTTTATGTTGGTATCTCAAAGGAACAATGTGGATTTTTAGAGGGCAGACAAATTATTGATGCTATTGGAGTTGTACAGGAAGCTTTACACAATATAAAGATAAAAAATATCAAAGCACTAGTCCTAAAATTGGATTTGATAAAGGCTTATGATAGAGTGGACTCGGGTTTTCTTAGGCTTGTTTTATCACAGGTGGGTATAAGCTTAGAAGCATCGGACTAGATTTTGGGCTGTGTGTCTTCTGCAAAATTTGTTGTGTTGATCAATGGTAAACCTACTAGTTTCTTTAAGAGTATAAGGGGTTTAAGAAAGGTTTCCCTTTATCTCCTTTACTTTTCCTCCTTATTGTTGAAGGGTTAAGCAGAGACATACATGAACAGGTTAAGGATAAGAAAATCAAAGGTATCCATGTGGCTAGAGGGCTAATTATTAAACATTTGATGTTTTTTGACGATGTAATTATGTTTGGGAGTGGAAGCATTTCTAAGTGGGAAGTTTTCAAGGAGGTATTGGAATTTTTTGCAAGGCGACATGGATGGAATTCAACCCACAAAATTCTATGTTTTTAGAAGCAGGGTGGGATATTGAAGGGCTTGCTTTGTTGAAGGATCCCATGCCCTTTGAAGTAAATCCAGTAGATGATGGTTTTAAGTACCTGGTTTTTTTTTTTAAAACCAAACTATTATGCTAGAGATGACTAGAATTGGCTAGAGAAAAAATTTGAAAAACTAATTTTAAGTTGGAGTCATAGGTGGTTTTCTTTAAGGGGAAGGGTCATACTTGTAAAAGTTGTTCTTGAAAGCATTTTGTATATTGGCTCTCTTTGTCTAAGATACTAATAAGCGTCCTAAAAAGTATAAGAAGGAGGATGTTTAGTTTCTTATGCACTGGTAAAAAAGCTAAAGAAGGGATGCATTTGATAAGCTCAAAAAAGCTTGCAAAACCAAAAAGGATTGGTGGTTGGGGTATCAAAAATATATGTTCCTTTGGAAAAGATCTGGCGACTAAAAGCATGTGGAGATGCCTTATGTTTCCTAGTCTATGGCATGAGGTGATAATAAAAAAATATCTTAAGAAGAAATATGTTGAGGAGTGGTTCAAGAAAGGAAGGAAAAATTGGACTAGTATCTCAAATTTTTGGAGAGCCCTCACCTCTTCATTATCTATTATAACAGATTGGTTAGTTTGGAAACCTGGAAACGAGAGGGACATTAGAATTGGACATGACCCTATGGTTGGGTCTCATTCCTATTATAAGTTTTCAAGGAATCTTATATTGGCATTGAAGGCACAAGCGATAGAATCCCTTGCACAAGCTGGGTCTAATGATCTGTAGGAAACTAGTCATACAAGATGGAAAAAGGAAGAGACCTTAGGGATGGAAGGAGAACAAAAAGAAGAATGGAATAAATTTATTAAGGGCTTAGTTGGTTCGGTAATTGAACTTAATAATGAAAAATATATCTTATTGTGGTCCTGGGATACAAAAAGAGGACATGTAAATTCCAAACAAGCTTATAAAGTACAATTGTTGGAGGATATGGAAGAAGAACCAAACTACTAGTATTATGAAATCGAGAAATGGCAGCTACCTTTAAAATTCAAACTATTTATCTGGTTATTGCTTGAACAGAGTATTCTTACTTGGGAAAACTTGAACAAAAGAGGTGTTTTTGGGCCTAGTAGATGTGTTTTGTGTGGGAACAATGAGGAAACAATGTCTCATCTTTTTGTGGAATGTAGCTTCATCAAAGGTATTTGGCAATCAATTTTAAAAGAATTAAAATTAGTCAGTACTTGGGAAGGAGGACAGATTGTGGATTGTTTACAAAAATAGGTAAGGAAGAAGGAAAATTGGAAAGAAATCTCGTGCTTTATTTGCTGGGAGGTTTGGAAGCACAGTAATTTGGTTATTTTTGAAGATTTTCCTCCTAATCAAATCATAGTATGCAATTGTATTCTACAGGACTTGGGAGAACTAAAAATACTCAGTTTACCAAGAATACAAGGATTGACAGGCCTCCCATTCTTGACTGGGATTTTGATTCAGATTATTTTCGGCACAAAATGAGAGCAGAGATATAATAAAGAAATGTACAGAGATATCTAGGATATCCAATAATATAACATAAATGTATCAGAGATGAAACCATAAACACAGAGATACATTAATACACAATTTTCTATTAATGAGCGAAAATGTACAAAGACTGTAAAAAATACAAAGTGAAAGACTCGCTAGAATGGTGGCAGCTTATCTCTGAGAAGAGATGTGTCTGCTACTCTCATTCACAAGAAGATGATTTTTGTAGTATACCTAGGGAGGTAATATGGGGTACCTAGGAAGGTACCCAATGGGAATGTAGTTATGTGTTATTAGTGGAAGTCATTTAATATATGGGAATGTGGTCGTTCAATGTAAGGTGGACTAGGTCCACTATATTAATAAAGGCCCACTATGGTAGTTGGATGTAATAAATGTGAGAAGGCTCTGTAGAAGGCTCTTAGGAGATAGGGAGAGCTATATAAAGAAGTGTAGGCAATGTAATGAAACATAGTGAAGAATATTTTGATGGTACAAGCAAGGATTGCTTGAGGAGTGCATTCCTTCCTTAAGGAATAATACATGGTGTTACCCTACCTCAAGGGTTTTGTCTCTATTTCTTGTGTTCAATATTTTGGTGAATGGTTTGAATTATTCTTGTTGAAATTCTTGGTTATTTTGATATTTATCTTCAGATCTAGTATAGGTACTTAACAATTTTACAATGAGGCTCTAAAGGCCTCTTTATCATAAATAAAATCCAAAATCCTAACCCCGGAAGATGAAAAGCCAACAATTTTGTGGACCCCATTTTGGGTAGTTTGGTGTATCAACTTCCTGGGGGCATAACTTTGGCATACGATCTCTGTTTGGGACGCACGATATCTCATTGGAAAGGTATCGTCAAGGAGATTCATTTGGGGGGATCAATGAGAGCCTTCAATTGTCATTGAGAAGCTCAATCCCAAAAAACCTTCATTTAGGCCCTCAAAATGGCCCCAGAAGTTAAAAACTACTAAAAATAGTAAATTACCAAAATTTCCAGAAAAGTGTTTTGAGACAGATGAAAAAAGTGGGTGGCCACCGATGTCCACCTGGATCAGATTTGGCAGTGGAGGTTTTTTATGGTGCCTCACAATATAAGGGATCAAAATGTGGGGCTGGAGCTTTATTAAAATGTCCAGTTTTGGGAAATTTGGTAGAGGAACCAATACATGGGGAGAGCTCCTAGACTTGTGGTGCATTTTATTTTTTGCATGTTTTAAAAAAGTAACAAGGTTACAACTGGTAGGAGATTCAAATATTATTATCGATTGGTTTACTAATGAAATTAACCTATAGGTGATCTCTCTATAGCCTTGGATGACAAAAATTAGAGTGTTGAGCGGGAGTTTTCAACAACTCAAAGCTCAACATATATACAGAGTTTATAACAAGGAAGTTGACCAACTTTCAAAGGAATCTTTGCTACTGGATAAAGATGGAATATATTATGCAAAGGATACAAAAGGACAACCAGAAATTTTCGAAAGATTAGCTATCAATCATTAGATCATTGTTTGCAAGGTTGCAAAAATGGTTTTTGTGTATTTTGAAATAATTCACAGTTGGAAGGATGCCAAAATAGTTCATTTTTTTTTAATATCGATATGTAAAATAGTGGCTAGATTTTATAGAATATAGGTGGCAACATACTGGAATATTATGTAATGTGATCAGAACATATAATCCTTTTAGTTTTTGGAAAAAAGGATTTAAAGTCCTGTACAAGTTGTAAGATTTTGTTAAAAGACCTTTTATATTCACTAATATAAGTTATTTTTCTTATTGAAAAAAATGTGTGAATACTCTCCTAACAAAACCAGTTTTGACAAGTTATTTAAATAGATGCAATGTATTTTGCTTTGTTGTTGATAAAAAAATTATCAATTTAGTCACATCTTAATGGGAGTTCACTAGCTAGCTTGTCAATAAAGGGGCGAGGAGACCCACCTCCTAAGCTAACCAATTCTAGAAAAAAAAAATCAATCCATTACATTATAAATTATAACTATAATCTAATTCAAATCAACAAATTATGAAAAAAATTGTACATTTATTTTATAATCATTATAATTAAAAAAAAAAATCATAAATTTAATCTAACATACATGGTGGAAGATTTGATTTTATGATTCCATAATGTAAATTATAACTATAATCTAATTCAAATCAACAAATTATGAAAATAATTTTACATTTATTTTATACTCATTATAATTTTAAAAAAATCATAAATTTAATCTAACATGTAGGTTGGTATGCTACCCCAACGCATGTTGGTACTCCAATGTAGGTCGGTATGCTACCCCAATGCATGTTGGTACTCCAATGTAGGTCGGTATGCTACCCTAGCGCAGGTTTGTACTCCAACACAGGTTGGTATGCTACCCCAGCGTAGATTGGTACTCTAACACAGGATGGTATGCTACCCCAACATAAGTTGGTACTCCAACGTAGGCTGGTATGCTACCCCATTGCAGGTTGGTACTCCAACGCAGGCTGGTATGCTACCCCAACACAAGTTGGTACTCCACTATAGGCTAGTATGATAACCCAACGCAGTTTGGTACGCTACTCCAACGTTGAATGGTATATTACCCCAGTGTAGGTTGGTATGCTACTCCAACGAAGACTGGTACGCTACTCCCGTGAAAGTGCAAAACTTCCTATGGCATATAGATTTGTTATTGACAACAAGATATTGACCAAGTGTGTAGAAGCAGTGATGATGATCATGATGAAAATAATACCTTCCTTTCCAAGAGGGCGTGGTGGAGTTTGAGTAGCTTCGAAAGATATTCTTATTGTACTTGACCAAGACAAAACCCTAAAGAATATTATTATATTATATTTGTTAAGATGACCCTATTGTGCCTTTGTAAAAGTCGACCATATTGTGCCTTGGCAAGTAAAATGTAAATTAAAAGTATAAAGTGGCAGGTTGGCCCAAACCTAATTTAGGCAGGCCAAACTACTATTTATAAGGGAGGCTAGTGCCTCATTTGAAAAAACTCACAACACAAGTTTTGTGGCTAAATAAGAGAAGTGCACAAGTATTAGATGGAGAAGCTATTGTAGCTAGGAGGTGACGTTGTGGAGGTTCTTGGTTTATCTCTTGGGTATATCTTGGTTAAGTGTTGTGCTACTCTTCCCTAGTCAAGGGTTTGAGGAGGATCATATACTTTGTTAGTTCTCTCTTGGAGAGAGGCATTGTTTTTGGTTGGTGAATCTATATTGAGGAAGTTTGTTGGGTTTCTTCCTTGGAGGGTTTTCCCAGGGTAAATATTGTGTATGATGTGGATGTTATTCTTTCAGTGATCCTTTAGATGCATTTATTGTACTAATGGTTTAAAATTAAAAGAACATTGATATAATTAACTACTTAAGATGAAAATTCAGGAAGTATAAAGTACCAAGTATCTAAGATTATGCAGTCCTAAAATAGTTTGAAGATGAATTTAAAGAAATATTGGGGCTGCCACCTAAGAGAGATATCGATTTCTCCATAAAGCTGGTGTCTAGAGTAGCCCCAATATCCAAGACTTCTTATAGGATGAGTACACCAGAATTGAAGGAGTTGCAAATACAACTGGAGGAACTTCTAAATAAGGGGTATATATGCCCAAGTGTGTCACCTTGGGGTGCCCCAGTATTATTTGTGAATAAAAATGATGGAACCTTGAGGCTTTGCATTGACTTCAGGAAGTTGAAGAAGGTAATTGTTAAGAACAAGTATACTTTTCCAAGGATAGATGATCTTTTTGATCAGTTGAAAGATGATAAAGTATTCTCTAAGATTGAATCTCAAGTTTGGTTATCAATACATTAGAAATACTTCCTTTAGAACAAGGTATGTCCATTATGAGTTCACAGTGATTCCATTTTGGTTATCAAATGCACCAAGTGTCTTCATGTGTTTAATAAATAGTATTTTCAGAGAATACTTGGATCAATTTGTCATTGTATTTTTAGATGAAATACTTATTTACTCAAAATATGAAGAAGAACATGAGAAACACTTGAGTATGGTGCTACAGATATTGATAAAACATCAACTATTTGCAAAGTGGAGAAAGTGTTCATTATACTAGAGGTAGATACATTACTTGGGGCATATTATTTCAGAGAAAGGGATAGCAGTGGACCCAGAGAAGATAAAATCCATTGAAGGTGGCCAAGACCAAGGAAAGTCTCTAAGATGAGATCATTTATGGGACTTGCAGATTACTACAGAAGATTTATTGAAGGATTCTCAAATATTTCACACCCAATCACTTCCTTGCAAAAGAAGGGTGTGAATTTTGAGTGGACATCAGATTATGAAAGAAGTTTCCAACACTTGAAGTATTTGTTGAGTATTTCTCCAATATTAAGGATCGTTGGTCCAAATAAGGTGTCATTGTATGCAAAGATGCATGTAAAGAAGGACTTGGTGGATTTCTTAGTCAGAATGGACATGTGGTGTGCTATGAATCAAGAAAATTAAAGGAACATGAAAGACACTATGCTACTCATGATTTGGAATTGGCAACCACAGTGCATGCCTTGAAGATGTGGATGCACTACCTCATGGGGAAAAGATTCAAATTGAGGATAGACCATAGTGGTCTAAAATATTTATTTGGATAGCCAACTCTAAATGCCAGGAAAAGTAGGTGGTTAGAATTCCTCAGTGAATATGAATTTGATATAAATCATATCAAGGGTGAAGAGAACAAGGTGGATGATGCACTCAGCAGGGGAGTGCATGAGATGTATTCTACATCCATTAGTATGTACACATCAAATTTGAAAGAAATAATTTTAGAGGCTACAAAATCATATCTCCAGTACATGGAAAGAAAGACAAAATTGCAATAAGGTATTCTGCAACAGGAAATAGAGAATTTTGAGTTAAAAGAGGATGAAATTCTTTTGTACAGAGGAAGAATTTATGTGCCAAATTTTCAGGAATTGAAAAATATGATATTAAAATAAATGCATAATGTTCCTTATGTTGGACACCCAGGTTACCAGAAGACTATTGAAGTTTTCAAGAGCCAATATTATTGGCCGGGTATGAAGAAAGAGGTTGTTGAATTTTTTTCCAAGTGTTTGGAATTTCAAAAGGTCAAAATTGAGCACATACACCCAGGTGGTCTGCTACAACCATTACCCATTCCTAAGTGAAAATGGGAAGTTGTAACAATGGATTTCATCACCAAGCTATTAAGAACAACCAAGCAGTATGATTCCATGATGGTGGTGGTGGATAAACTTACTAAAGCTTCCCACTTTATTCCAATAAAGCTCACTCACAAGGCAACCAACATTGTTGTTATTTGTATGAGAGAAATTGCTTGACTATATGATATACCCAAGACAATTATGTCTGACAAATATCCAAAATTTACATCAAATTCTTGGAAAGGATTTGGCAATAGTATTAACTTTAGCACAACCTATAATCCAGAGTCATATGGAAAAAAGAGAGGGTAAATCAAGAGTCATATGGAAAAAAGAGAGGGTAAATCATATGTATGTGATGGATAAACCATCCACATGGGATAATTATTCGCATTTGGTGGGGTTTTCTTATAAAAATGGCTATCAAGCATCTATAAAGATGAGCCCATTTGAGGCACTTTATGGAAGAAAATGGAACACACCAGTGAGTTGGGACATCCCAGCAGACAGAGCAGTGGTTGGACCATAATTACTCACGGAAATGGAAGAGAAGATTATGAGAATAAAATAGAATTTAAAGGTTGCCCAAGATAGGTAGAAAATTTATGCCGATAAGGGAAGATCTCACATAGAGTTCAAAGTGGGTGACCATGTGTTCTTGAAAGTAAAGTCCAAGAAAAGCTCCCTTAAGTTGGGAAATTGTTCCAAGTTGGCAGCATGTCATTGTCGGTAGTTTGAAATCCTAGAGAGGATTGGTACTATAGAATACATGAATACCTTACCTACATCAATCTGTATTCATAATGTATTTCGTGTATCATTGCTTAAAAATTATGTACCTGATGCTAATCATGTCATTGATTAGAATGTGATTCAGGTGGAGCAAGAAGGAGAGTTCCAAGTTCATCCAGTATGCATATTGGACCAGAAAGTCAAGCTTCTCTAGAATTGAGCAATAGGATTGGTAAAGGTCCAATGGGATTGGTACGGTCCTGAAGATGAAACTTGGGAACATGAGGATACTATGTGGGAAGAATGCCTGCATCTTTTTGAAAATTTTTGAAGTTTTGTTTGTGCATATGTATATAATGCAATAAGGACAGTGCATAAATAAGGGGGATGGGAATGTAATACCCCTAGGCCAAACCCCAATTGTAAATATAATGTAATTGTACATATAGGTTGGTGAGCTAGGGTACTTGGAGGCCAAAGTGCTTCTATGGTTATTAGGATGGTGATCCAAAAGTTGAAAGGCTAGCGAGCCTATTTTTGTAAATGTAATCACACTTAGTTTTTTTTTATGAAAACACATCTTTGTTGCAGACTAACCAGGTAAAAGACTATGGGGGGATAAAATTCATTAGAATGGGAAAAGGAGGCTAAGAGACTATAAAAGGGGCTAAGCTAGGGGGGCTTAATACAAAATGGAATATTTCATCAATATTCGTAAAGTTAAAGACTAAATTAGAGGATAATGCATCTTATCCTAAGTCCCTATGAAGAAACATATCACCATGTAAGGGAACCCATGTGCGGCCCATGTAGTTTCCAACATGACAAGTGTCAATTTGGGGACATGCACATAAGTTTTGAGGACTTTGATTCATTAAACCATCGAGGGCGAGTCATTTTATTCGCACCTCACTACCTCCATGCTACTATCATTTGTACCTTCATGCTATTAGTACATGTACCTATACCAGGATTTTGGTTAGATTTAGATTTGGATTGAAGAGGAAGGTTTTCAGGACTGTAGGACACTGAAGAAACTGGTTGTTAGGCCCATGAGCATTCTCTCTAGGTGAGAGAATTGTTGGGAATTAATTTCCCAAGGTGCCAAACTGCAGCTATAGGGATCTGAGACTTTATCTTCGACCTCTTTTTGAAGCCCTGGAAGGGAAGTGGGGAAGCCAAAGGACTATTGAGAAGATAAGGGGCACACTTCCTAGGGTGTGATCCAGATGGATATTGGTGGCCAGCCACCTATTCCAACTGGCTCCTCTTGACAATTTTTAGCTTAGCAAGTTCTTATGTACTTCTTTTTAATTAATGGTTCTACACTTCTGTAGTTGTATAAGGCCCTACACATCTTCTAGGTTGATATTGGTGTCCACCCACCTAATCCAGCTACCTTAGTTTAGAATTTTTCATGTTAGTTTGGATTTCCACAGTAAAACTATAGATGAAATCAGATTTTTATAGCACAATGTGTAGTTCTCGAAAATACCTTTCCAACGGGCTATCACACACCTAAAAAAAAGGTTTTCTGCAAAAGTTACGACCCTGGGAAGTTGAGGTACCAACTTACCCATAGGGTCCCACATAAATTTTGGTGTTTCATCTCCTAGGGTTAGGTTTTTGAATTTCTAGGGTTTTGGAATTCATGAGTAGTGTTAAAAATGCCTCAGGAGCCTCATTGGAATCATTCTTCTCAGACAGATGCATGTAGCAACCACATCTCTTCTTAGATATAGCTACCACCATTCAAGCAAGTTGTTTGAGTTCTGCATTTTTACAGTTTCATTCTATTTCATTTACTCAATAGAAGTTATTGTTCACTGTGTTATCACTCCAGGAAAATCTCCTAGGCTGCATCTCAAAGATGCCTGGTAACTTAACCTTTTTGTAATTATTTTCTCAATAATGGGTGTGGGTTTGGATCAAGATGAATATCTAAATCACTGGATCATATCTTCAAGACAGTCTAGCTATATTCATGCAGTACAAGGCCGTCAAGAGCTATTATCAGATAGGTTTGTAGATAAAACGGATAAGAAAACCAATCAATTAACCAGAATATACATAACAATACATATGATACGTCGACCAACTAGCAAAGGATGCTTATGATTCTTGTTTAATAATCAAAAGGTAAGATGACAATTACCATGGGACCTTTAAACATAGACAAAGAAATGATTTCAACTCATAGGCATAGAAAAAGATAAAGACAGTCTGACAATAACAATGAAAGAAGCTTGGAGGCTTAATATATTAAAGAAAATGTCTTTATCATAATAACAGTGGATTACAGAACTCAAAATCGAACCCTTTGTTCATCAAATGTTTTGGGCTTTATAGCCCTTTACAAACAGTTACAAGATCCTAGATTACTAGATCGAATTTTTCCTAAAATAGAAAATCAATAACTAGCCCAAGAAAGTAGGCAAAGATCCTATAAACTAGGTCAATTCAAATTCTCAAATGATCTTTATGTTCTTCAGATTATTTGGCAGGTGTAGTGAGCCTTCTGAGGCTGTTGGATCTAATGTGATACGGGAGGAGTCAAACATGACACCTGTTGAAAGTCAAACAACTTCATATCCTTGAAAATAGCTAACCGTTTATGACCTTTCTGTCTTGTAGAGCATCTCCAAAACCAAAAAAAACTCTTGATAAGGATGTCATTAATTATCTTCCATCAATTGGAACCATTTCTGAGGCTTTTGGACAAGGAAAACTTGGACATGTGCAAAAATATTAACTTTCTTCCTTATTAGTGCTTTAGGTAGCTAGAGTAGATAGAATTTGGACCAATTAGCTAATTTTGGTGGCTAATGAACAATTGATTTGTTCACCTAAGCCACTGAAACCTGAGATTAGTGAAATTGTAAAAATTTAAAAAAAACCTTGTGTCTTAGCTCAAAAACACCTTAGGACTGATCTTTTTAGGCTTCTGCATCTTGCTCAAAGATTGTAGGGTTATTGGTTGCCTCTGGTTCATTGCACTGAACTGCCACCTCTGCTAGGGTCTCAAGACAACAATTTGTCTGAGCCTTGTGTTTTGAAGACATAGCTTGTTTCCTAAAATCCCTAACCTTTTTCTTCAAGCCCTGAGCTACTCTCCATAAGTTGTTGTAGTCTTTTACAATCTTGTCCTTCTTTTTCTTTTCCTTTATGCTTTCATGAGCTAATCTTTCCAAGGATGAGTTGCTTTCTGAAAATTTCTTCAACATGGTTTCATACCTGGTTTTGATTACCCTTTCTAGCACTTCTTTCTCAGCTAACTTCTTCTTAAGCTTCTTGATTTCCTTTGATTTACTCTGCTTCACTCATTTGCTAGATGAGGCATCTGCAATTTATGGTTCTTGTTCTTCTTGAGGTGTAGGTGATGGAAGGTATTCATAACTTACTATGTATATATCTACAAAAACAGAATTTTCATGCCCTATGGTGACTGAATCCTTGTGCCCTGTTTCAATCTGGTGGTCTTCATCCTCCAAGTCTGTGTAAGGAAGATTAAGAATGTTTTTGTTCACTGGGGATTCTTTGGCCTTTTCTTTTTCACTGTTGAAATTTAATTTCTTCTTAGTTTTATCAAGCTTGGAGGAAGGAGAGGGTTGATTAACTGGAGCTCAAGAGATAGCTCTACTCCTCCTCTTTCCACTTCTGGGAGTAGAAGACTTCTTGGAATGAGGAATATTTTTACCCTCCAGCTGTACCTCAATCTGGAAATCATTCGAGAAGAAGAATTAATTCCACTCTTTGCCTCTTCTTTGCAACAGCTCACAAACCAAAATTTTAATCAGACTGTGGTGGGATAATCTACCTGCAACTTTATTGGGCTTGACCTTGACTTGATGAGCCATTTTGGATAAGCTTATGTGGAGAAAATAGGGCAGATTGAGTGGGTTTCTACCAGTCAAATGATTTATGAGTTTAAAATGGTAAATCATCACTCTGTTATATCGCCCTTCACAAGTTATATAAACCATTATCGATTTTAGTAACTGCCGCCATTTCTCTTCAAGGAAAGACACAGGAATGTCTTTCTTCCATATCAAACCCCTATGTTATGGTTTCAAATAAGACCTGAATTCAACATTCTTAGTGACAGTAGTTTTAAATCATTTTTCTCCAGTCTTGGGAAGCTCTGCCACTTCAGCTATGAGGGCTTCATCTATCTCGAATTCATCCCAACCTATGATTGCTTTCTTTCCATCGAAATTGAGGGCAAAGGCCTCTTCCACCTGCTGATGAGAACTCTGTAATTGTTTGCAAAAATTATAACACCCTGCATCCCTGAACAATTGACATACCTCCGGGTGCGATTCCAAGTAACTGATGTCGTCGAGCTCTTTCCTCAGGGTTGACGCCCCTTTCTTCATTTGCAACAATGCTTCCGCACACCTGTGATCGAAGGAACGAATTTTGGGGGAGAGTTACACAACGTAGAGTTAGGGAGAGTCGGCTCGCTTATGACAGAAATGAGAAAATTGAGGCGAGCTTTGGAACATGGCACTAATTACAAGGGATGCGGAAGAATGGTTGGTGATTTGCAGCAATCATGGTTGATAACTGTAATGATGGAGGGTATGTAAGCATATGGATTGATGATACAACAATCTGAAAATATTCGCTTATAGAATACAGAGATCAGCTCCCAGTCGTGAACGGTTCATTCTCCTATCTTTTTGACGGCTTATTGCAATTATAAAACTTTGAACCCGATGATTGAAACATGTGAAAGGATGTGCTAACTATTTCCCCGCTTCTACGATTTCGGTGGTTAAAGTAGCCCTGAATTCCTTTGTTTAAGCTAATGAAAGCTAAGGCTTTCAGTGGCTAATGAAAAATTGAAATGTTCGCCTAAGCCACCGAAACCTGAGATTTGAATTAGATCAAATAAAAACTAAACAAAAGTTTATTTAAACTTTATTACATGCATAAAGCTTTGAGAAATGAGCTAAAAAAAAAAAATTAAGTATTTTTTTAAAAGACATCCTATCACCTAAAATGATAAATCTCAATTGATTTATTTGAGGAGATAACACTAGCTCCTATTGGGGGTGAAAGCCTTCCTGTGAGGTTTCAAGAACCACATAACCAATGCCTTTCATGAAAAATGAAAATTCAAACCTATCTACTAGTGTTTCCATTGGGCATGGAGTTATTTTGCAAAAACAAAAACTGAAAATAAAAATGACAATGTCAAGGCTTTGAAGCCTTAGATAAAATAGAGTTTCAGAAAACGCCCATTGACTAGGCCACCAAACATTTCTTCACCTTCCAGACTTTGCAGAATGAAGGTGTTGTTGTGTTGTACTTGAGTTAACATGAAAGGACCGGTCCACAAAGAATCAAACTTGTCGTGCTTGCATTTATCTTATCTGAGGGCATCCCATTTTAGAACCCAGTCACCAACCTGAAAGTCGTCCACCTTTGATTTTCTGTCAAAAGTATCATTGATCCTCTTTTGATGAGATTCTGATTTATCCACCAGCTATTCTCTGGCCTGTTGCAATTCTACCAAGTCAAGCATTCTTCTCACCATATCATTTGATTCAGTTTGTTCCTCCTGAAAAAACTTAGCCACTGGTAAAACTAGTTGAATTGGGAAAATGGCATCAGTGCCATAAACCAGTTTGAAGGGGGAAGTTCCTATGGATTTCTTGTTAGTTACTCTGTCTGCCCAAAGAGAAAACTTTAGTTTAGAATCCCAACTCTTTTGATTCTCCTCCAACAACTTTCTAATGATTCTGACTAGACTCTTATTGGACAACTCGGCAAGGCCATTACCTTGAGGGTAGTAGGAAGTATAGTGTACCAATTGAATGCCCATTGACTTACACATGTCAACCAATGCATCAGCTTTGAAGGTTGTTGCATTATCTGTCACTAGTATTTTTGGGCAACTGAATATGATCAGGATGTGTTCATAGAGAAACTTCATGATGACCTGATGAGTGGAATTTCTAGTGGGGATTACCTCTATCCACTTTTTAAAATAGTCAGTGGCTACCAAGATCCATTTATGTTGACCACTAGATGAAGGATTAATCTCACCTATGAAATATAAACCCCACTGTTGAAAAGGACCATTCACTACAATAGGTCTCAGGGGCCGAGATTTCAGTTTTTGTTTTCCTGTGAATCTTTGACACTTATCACAAGATTTCACAAAGGTGCACACATCGGAAAAAATAAAAGGCCAATAATACCCAACCCTTAAGATTTTATGAGTTGTGGTCTTCCAATAATGATGGCCTCCACAAATACTTGAATGAAACTAATGCATGACTTCATTTGACTCTTCTTTGACTAAACATCTTAGTAGTAAACCAGTAGGATCTTTCCAATACAAAAGATTATCATTAATGCAAAATTTAATTGCTCTGAGCTTAAGGGCTCGGGCTTGAGTCATGCTAAGTTCAGGAGAAACCTCCAACTTCTATAAAAAAGTAATAATACTTGAATACCACTCACATGAAGATAAATTCTCGGCCACCTGTTGGCTGTCATGTTGTTCTTCCGCTGCTACCCCTGTCTGTAAACTTGTTGAACTTTCCCCGATGAAATTTATGTCCAAATGATCATAGTTCTCTTCTGTCAAAAGCTTGGCAAGGCCTTGGCCTTTTACCATCTTAGTGGGCTTCACTTCTATGTCAAACTCAATCAGCTTTGTGATCCATTTAGCTCTCTTTCCATCAACATCAGGCTGAGTCAAGACATCCTTCACTGAGGCTGAAGGAACATAGGAAACAAACTTTGCATGGAGGATATAAATTCTGAAATCTTTTAATGACTTAATGAGAGCATAAGCTTGTTTTTCTATAGGATCATACCTTAGTGCAGCATCTCTAAGTGATTTGCTGAAAAATGTCACCGGGTGATCAAGACCTTCATCATCTTTTTGTAAAAAAACTGTTGCCACTGTGTCATAGGAAGCAAAAGAGAAAATATAGAAGTTCTTGGTGTAATCCAAACTGATTAGAGTGGGGGATTCCATGATAGCATGTTTGATATCCTGAAATGAGATTTTTTCATTGTCTGTCCATTTTATATCAAATCCCCTTTTTAGCATAGAGGTTATGTGTTTCACTAACTCAACAAAATTAGGAATAAATATTCTGACAAAATTTATCTTACCGAGTAGAGATTGGATATCCTTCTTTGACCTTGGTATGGACAACCTCTGAATTACCTCCACCAGAGATGGACCAATTTTCACTCATTCTGGTTAAACAATGTGGCCTAGTAGCTTACCCTTCTTGAGAGAAAATTGATATGTTTTGGGGTTCAACAAAATCCCAAACTGTCTGCATTTCAAAAATACTCTTTCTAGATGCTTCAGATGCTCTTCATGACTACTAGAATAAACTGTGATATCATCAAGATAGATGAGGAAAAACTTGTCCTTCTCTCCCACGAAAGCTATGTTCATGGCCCTCTGAAAAGTGGCCCCGACATTCATTAGCCCGAATGGCATCTTAGCATACATGAAGGTACCCGAAGGATTAGTAAAGGCAGTGTTTTCTTGGTCATCAGGATGTACAGAAACCTGGTTATAGCTTGAGAAGCCATCTAGGAAAGAAATTATAGTTTCCCCTTAAATTATTTGCAGCAAGTGTTCCATCTTAGGTAGGGGATAGTTGTCTTTCTTTGAGAATTTATTTAAGTTTCTAAAATAAACGCATAACTTCGTCTCACCATTTTTATTTCTCACTATTACTAGATTTGCAATCCATTTAGAGTATCTTAATGGGATTATGATCTTGCCATCAAGGAGATTTTTGATTTATTTTTCAATTACAGGCAATAGTAGAGGATTGATAGGTTTCAGTTTCTGTTTGAAAGGGATGGTGTCTTTATCAAGGGGTATCTTATGTTGAATGACATTAGGATCATAGGTTTTCAGATCATTATATTTCCAAGCAAAAACATCAACAAATTCCTTCATAATGGTACAATATTCTGACCTCTGGTCAACAGTTAATTCAGCAGACAGATTTATGAATTTAGGATGACTTTGGCTTCCTATATTGTGCTCATGGACAACAGGATCCTTCTCCTTCTTATCAGGTTTGTAGGGGACATCGTTTTGGTCGAAAATCTTCTCAAGAGGCACCAAACCCCGAGGTATATAATTGTTGGGTAGCTAAACAATATCATGTTGACCCATTTTTCTTTTTAGCTCAGGATTTTTGGATTCCTCTACATTTTGATTTTCCTGGTCAATATGCATATCATAAAATTCATCTACCACCTGGAGAAATCTACTAAGCTCATCGTCATCTTCAAAGACTTTCCAATATTTGATATTGTTGGGTAGGGATGGTCTATATTTGACTTGGATTTCATAATTTAGTCTAGGAGGCATGGGAGGAATGAACATACTGACTGAGACAGCAAGGGAATCAACAAGGTGATTCATAGCTCTGGGTATATAAGAAATATAAAAAATGGAGAAAGAGTCCCTGATTTTCCATACCTCATCCCTATAAGCTTTCAACCTGACATGTTTTGCTTGGAAAGTACTATTCACTTGTTGTATGATGAGATCCGCATCTCCAAACACTTTTAGTCCTTTGATTCCCATCTCCTTGGCACAATTTTATCCCAATAGAAAAGCCTCATACTCTGCTATATTGTTAGTAGTTTTGAAATCAAGTTTAAAAGACAAATGAATAGCATCTTTTGAAGGAGAAATCAAAACTACACCTGCACCTGCTGAGTCTTTGGTACTGGCACCATCAAAGAACATGGTCCACATGGGAGTACTCTCTCCATCATTCTGCTGATAAGTAGGCTTTGTGGGCTGCAAAGGAGCTGGCTAAGAATCATCTATTTGCAGAATGCATGACCCAAAGTCTGTGTCTAATGCATAAATGGGATGGTTTACAAAATTCTTCCCATCACTAATGATGTAGGCAAGATGATTTTCTCTGTAAAGTCTCTTTAGCTCTCCTCCAAACACCGGGATTGTGCCATACGAAAGATCCATCTGCAAGGTACCACCTAGCCTTTTCCTCCATGAACGTGACAAGAGGAGGCTGAACTTGGGTGGGATATCTGTTGGGTATGTGTTATATTCTTTGCATGTGTGTGTGTGTGTGGGTGTGTCAGATATCTACGGAATACCTAAAAACATTGTATATATTGTATGGCGAATGGTGAAATTCGATATAATGAAAAAGAAAGGTTTTCCCGGTTGAGGGTTTCCGGTAAAGATCTCTGTGTATTCTGTGTATGAGCCATTGATTAATTT
>ML782223.1:46777-63224 GCA_009831015.1 Picea engelmannii | reverse complement strand
AAAAACATTGTATATATTGTATGGCGAATGGTGAAATTCGATATAATGAAAAAGAAAGGTTTTCTCGGTTGAGGGTTTCCGGTAAAGATCTCTGTGTATTCTGTGTATGAGCCATTGATTAATTTCTGTATTGCTTAAGAATACATATGCATTTCTTTACTTCACAGGTTTAAAACTTACAATATCAGCCACTACAACATCCATTACCATGCTTCTCATTGGCAGCTGGGCAAGGTTTATGACAAGGTATTTTATGAGGCTGAGGCATATGAATTTCCAAGAGTCGAAAGAGAAGAGATCATGGTAAGGTTTTGTGATGTCAAGCCCAAGTTCATCCATCATTTCTTTAGGCATAATATTGTGTGACGCTCCCGAGTCAAGAAAGCAGTTATGAAGGATTTTGTCATGGATATTCAGGGATATGTAGAAGGGTGGACAAGAGTCATCTCGGTTTTCTACCATAGTTCCTATAGTCATTGTGGGCTTTTCATATTGAAGGTTTACGTAATCAGCAGCTGGGGGAGTCTTTGGTTGAAGAGACTTCAGGATAGCAGACTTGAATATGTCATTCTTCATAAGTTCAGTCAATGGCATAGGTATTTTCACCTTCTGAATTTCTGATTCGAAATTAAATGAATATGATATTTTATCGAAAGGTTTTACCTCGTTAGAAGGAGATCTGAGGGACACTTGTTCTTTAGCTTGGGGCTGCAATTTCTTCTGCTATTGTTTTGCAGGAGTGGAGGTCTTCTTTTCAGGATCAGCAGGCTACTTGGCAACAACATCTTTCTTTTTTCCGGGGGCAACAAGCAATGGCTTTGGACCGACAGTCTTAGATCTTAAATTGTAACCTGGTAGATCATTTGTCTGATAAAAATATTCTTCAATGCTTGCCTCATGAATCTGCTCGTCCACCTGGGTCTCCTCATAATTTGTTTGTGTCAAGAAGGAGGAATCATTTTCATCCCCAAAGCAATTGATGTCATCGTCTTCTGCAACTTCTTCATGAGATAGCTCCTGCTCTTCTTCTAGCACTACATTTTGGAAGGGGACCCTGATCCTTTGGTCTTCAAATGCATTCTTGTCTCTCTGAATGATCTGGACCTGTTGGTTGTTCCTTCTGTAATGGAATGCATTGGGATTCCTAGGAGCATAGGCATTAGGATCTTTACTTATTGCTGGTTGCTGACTCTAAATTTTCAGTTTTGACATTTCTGAGGTCAAGTTGTCCAACACATTGGCCATCTTTTCCATTTTGGTATTTGAAGAAGAAGGAGGATCAGCATACGACTTCTTTCTCTCAAATTTTCCTTTAAGTTTCTAAGATGCCATAATGTTAGATTCAACCTCGAGAGTAGTGTCTTGCATTAAAGTGAGTGTGGTTAACCTTATTTATCTAAGGATTAAGAAAAATTCTAGATCAAAGGCAGAAGAGTAAGTAATATTTTCTTATGCATCAGTTGGCTTGATCTCTGCTGGGATCTTGCCAAACATCTTATTGAATCTTTTTGTGAAGTCTGAGACAGACTCTCCATTTTCTCTTCTTAGATTTCCAAATTCAGTAATATAATACAAGAGGTCTCTTCTTTCTCCCCAATGTTTCAAAAAAACTTCATCTAATTTCTCAGTACCTGCCACTGAATTTGCTGGCAGTTCCTTGAACCACTTCCTGGCTTGACCATCCAAGCTCTGCACAAAAATTCAGGTCCAAACATTTTCCAGTGAAATGTTAATATTTTCATCATAAGCATAGAAAGCTTCTATATGTTCTTCAGCAGTATAATCCCCAGATCCAGTAACCTTTGGCATATATTTCTTATAATCTCCTATTGGCATGGATGATAAGGGATTGGGAAACATAAGAGGGGCATACCTATTGGCTAAGATTTGTTCCATTTTTTTCAAAGGGGAAGCCATGGAAATCTTGGGGGTTGATGCAAAGGAAGAAGTTTATGTAGATGATGCCTGAGATGGGATAGGTGGGACTATGGACAATGGTGGTCTTACTTCACTGAGGAATGAAGGGAAAGCACTGGTAGGATGACTACCTTGGAATGTGTTTCCTGAATAAGGTGGAAAGTAAGAAGCTCTGCAAAACTGACCGAGCAACAAGGCCAAGTTTTCTTCACCCTTAGAGGAAAGATCTTGTAAAATATCTTCAAGAACAGGTATATTGGTATGAGTATGGAAAAAACTCTCTACAGGCTCAGTTGGTGAAGAATTCAAGGAAGAGGAAGATTTAGATTCTACAACTTCTTCTCCTTAGTTGGATATAGTAACATGCTCAGAAATTGAATCTATAACATCTGAGGAAATTGAAGGCTCATCACCCTTCAAGATTTCTGACACAATTTCAATTTTCTGAGAACTAGAAGTTTCAGCAAAAGGGGATTCGACAAGAGGTTCTCTAGATACAAAAGAAGAAGTGTTTCTTGAAATACATGCTTTAGATGCTCTTGTAGATCCAAAAGTTTGAATTTGCAATGATTTTCCACTTCTGATGATCTTCTCAGGATGTGGAACTGGTGTTGTCAATGGTATTTCTTGGTTTTCCATGGTAGGATCCCTTCTCGGAGCCACTTCGTTCCAATGGAGTCACCAGATAGATGGTTACAACCAAAAATGTTTCCAAACTTTGTCTATCATCAAAGTTGGATCTTGTCGTCTCCCAAGGAAGCTGAGCTTCAGTCTCCTCTCCCCGACAAAAATGCCAATTTGTTATCACTCCAGGAAACTCTCCTAGGCTGTACCTCAGAGATGTCTGGTAACTTAACCTTTTTCTAATTATTTTCTCAATAATGGGTGTGGGTTTGGATCAAGATGAATATCTAAATCACTGGATCGTATCTTCAAGACAGTCTAGCTATATTCATACAGTACAAGGCCTTCAACAGCTATTATCAGATAGGTTTGTAGATAAAATGGATAAGAAAACCAATCAATTAACCAGAACATACATAACAATACATATGATGGGTCGACCAACTAGCAAAGGATGCTTATGATTCATGTTTAATAATCAAAATCTAAGATGACAATTACCATGGGACCTTTAAACATAGACAAAGAAATGATTTCAACTCATAGGCATAGAAAACAATAAAGAGAGTCTGATAATAACAATGAAAGAATCTTGCAGGCTTAATATATTAAAGAAAATGTCTTTATCATAATAATAGTGGATTACAGAACTCAAAATTGAACCCTTTTTTCATCAAATGTTTTGGGCTTTATAGACCTTTACAAATAGTTACAAGATCCTAGATTACTGGTTGAAATTTTGCCTAAAATAGAAAATCAATAACTGGCCAAAGAAAGTAGGCAAAGATCCTATAAACTAGGTCAATTCAAATTCTCGAATGACATTTATGTTCTTCAAATTCTTTGGCAGGTGTAGTGAGCCTTCTGAGACTGCTAGATCTAATGTGATATGGGAGGAGTCGAACATGACACCTGTTGAAAGTCAAACAACTTCATATCCTTGAAAATAGCTAATCGTTTCTGAACTTTCTGTCTTGTAGAGCATCTCCAAAACAAAAACAAACTCTTGATAAGGATGTCATTAAATATCTTCCATCAATTGGAACCATTTCTGAGGCTTTTGGACAAGGAAAACTTGGACCTGTGCAAAAATATTAACTTTCTGCCTTATCAGTGCTTTCGGAAGTTAGAGTAGACAGAATTTGGACCAATTAGCTACCGAAAGATCCGTGTTTGGTGGCTAATGAACAATCGATATGTTTTCCTAAGCCACCGAAACCTTAGATTAATGAAACTATCAAAATTTCAAAAATACCTTGTGTCTTAGTTCAAAAACGCCTTAGGACTGATCTTTTTAGGCTTCTGCATCTTGCTCAAAGATTGTAGGACTACTGGTTGCCTCTGGTTCATTGCACTGAACTTCCACCTCTGCTAGGGTCTCAATAGAATCATGTGTCTGAGCCTAGTGTTTTGAAGACATAGCTTGTTTCCTCAAAGCCCTGACCTTTTTCTTCAAGCCCTGAGCTACTCTCCATAAGTTGTTGTAGTCTTTTACAATCTTGTCCTTCTTTTTATTTTCCTTTATGCTTTCATGAGCTAATCTTTCCAAGGATGAGTTTATTTCTACAAAGTTCTTCGACAGGGTTTCATACCTGGTTTTAATTACGCTTTCTAGCACTTCTTGATCGCCTAACTTCTTCTTAAGCTTCTTGATTTCCTTTGATTTACTCTGCTTCACTCCTTTGCTAGATGAGGCATATGCAATTTGTGGTTATTTTTCTTCTTGAGGTGTAGGTGATGGAAGGTATTAATAACTTGTTGTGTATATATCTACAAAAACATAATTTTCACGCCCTGTGGTGACTGAATCCTCGTGCCCTGTTTCAATATGGTGTTCTTCATCCTCTGAGTCTGTGTAAGGAAGATTAAGAATGTTTTTGTTCACTGGGGATTCTTTGGCCTTTTCTTTTTCACCGTTGAAAATTAATTTATTCTTAGTTTTATCAATCTTGGAGGAACGAGAGGCTTGATTAAATGGAGCTGGAGAGATAGCTATCCTCCTCCTCTTTCCACTTCTAGGAGTAGAAGACTTCTTGGGATGAGGACTCTTTTTACCCTCTCATTGTACCTCAGTCTGGAAATCATTCCAGAACAAGAAGTAATTCCACTCTTTGCCCCTTCTTTACAACATCTCACAAACCAAAAGTTTAATCAAACTGTGATGGGATAATCTACCTGCAACTTTATTGGGCTTGGACTTGACTTGATGAGCCATTTTGGATAAGCTTCTCTAGAGAAAATAGGGCAGATTGAGTGGGTTTCTACCAGTCAAATGATTTATGAGTATAAAATGGTAAATCATCACTCTGTTATATCACCCTTCACAAGTTATATAAACCATTATGGATTTTAGTAACTAGTACCATTTCTCTTCAAGGAAAGACACAGGAATGTCTTTCTTGCATATCAAACCCCTGTGTTCTAGTTTCAAATAAGACCCGAATTCAACATTCTTAGTGACAGTAGTTTTAAACCATTTTTCTCCAGTCCTGGGAAGCTCTGTCACTTCAGCTATGAGGGCTTCATCTATCTCGAATTCATCCCGACCTATGATTGCTTTCTTTCCATCAAAATTGAGGGCAAAGGCCTCTGCCACCTGCTGATGAGAACTCTGTAATTGTTTGCAAAAATTATAACACCCTGCATCCCTGAACAATTGACATACCTCCGGGTGTGATTCCAAGTAACTAATGTCATCGAGCTCTTTCCTCAGGGTTGACACTCCTTTCTTCATTTTCCACAATGCTTCCGCACACCTGTGATCGAAGGAATGGATTTTGGGGGAGAGTTACATAGCATAGAGTTAGGGAGAGTCGGCTCGCCTATGATAGAAATGATAAAACTGAGGCGAGCTTTAGAATGTGGCACTGATTACAAGGGATGTGGAAAAACGGTTGGTGATTTGCAGCAATCATGGTCGATAACTGTAATGATGGAGGGTACGTAAGCATATGGATTGATGATACAACAATCTGAAAATATTTTCTTATAGCATACAGAGATTAGCTCCCGGTCATGAATGATTCGTTCTCCTATCTTTTCAGCGGCTTATTGCAATTATAAAACTTTGAATCCGACGGTTGAAATGTGTGAAAGGACGTGTTGACTCTTTCCCCACTTCTGCGATTTCGATGGTTAAAATAGCCCTGAATTCCTTTGTTTAAGCTACCGAAATCTAAGGCATTTGGTGGCTAATGAACAATCGAAATGTTCACCTAAGCCATTGAAACCTGAGATTTAAATTAGATCGAATAAAAACTAAACAAAAGTTTATTTAAACTTTATTACATGTGTAAAGCTTTGAGAAATGAGATAAAAAAAAAAAAAAGTATTTTTTTAAAAGACATCCTATCACCTAAAATGATAAATCTCAATTGATTTATTTGAGGAGATAACATTGGATCCTATTGGGGGTGAAAGACTCCCTGTGAGGTTTCAAGAAACACAGAACCAATGTCTTTCCTGAAAAACAAAAATTCAAACCTATCTACTAGTGTTTCCATTGGGCATGGAGTTATTTTGCAAAAACAAAAACTGAAAATAAAAATTACAATGACAAAGCTTTGAAGCCTTAGATAAAATAGAGTTTAAGAAAATGCCCAATTACTGGGCCAACAAACATTTCTTCACCTTGCAGACTTTGCAGAATGAAGGTGTTGTTGTGTTGTACTTGAGTTCACATGAAAGGACCGGTCCACAAAGAATCAAACTTGTCGTGCTTGCCTTTATCTTATCTGAGGGCATCCCATTTCAGAACCCAGTCACCAACCTGAAAGTCGTCCACATTTGCTTTTCTGTCAAAAGTATCATTTATCCTCTTTTGATGAGCTTCTGATTTATCTACCAGTTGTTCTCTGACCTCCTGCAATTCTACCAAGTCAAGCATTCTTCTAACAATATCATTTGATTCAGTTTGTTCCTGCTGAGAAAACTTAGCCACTGGTAAAACTAGCTGAATCGGGAAAATGGCATCAGTGCCATAAACCAGTTTGAAGGGGGAATTTCCTATGGTTTTCTTGTTAGTTACTCTGTCTGCCCAAAGAGAAAATGTTAGTTTAGAATCCCAGTTCTTCTGATTCTCCTCCAACAACTTTCTGATGATTCTGACTAGACTCTTATTGGACGACTCAACAAGGCTATTACCTTGAGGATAGTAGGAAGTAGAGTGTACCAATTGAATGCCCATTGACTTACACATGTCAACCAATGCATCAACTTTGAAGGCTGTTTCATTATTTGTCACTAGTCTTTTTGGGCAACTAAATCTGATCAGGATGTTTTCATAGAGAAAATTCATGACGACCTGATGAGTGGAATTTCTAGTGGGGATTGCCTCTATCCACGTTTTAAAATACACAGTGGCTACCAAGATCCATTTATGCTGACCACTAGATGAAGGATTAATATTGCCTATGAAATATAAACCCCACTACTGAAAAGGACCATTCACTACAATAGGTCTCAGGGGCAAAGATTTTAGTTGTTGTTTTCCTGTGAATCTTTTACACTTATCACAAGATTTCACAAAGGCGCACACATCTGAAAAAAGAAAGGGCCAATAATACCTATCCCTTAAGATTTTATGAGTTGTGGTCTTCCAGCAATGATGGCCTCCACAAATACTTGAATGAAACTAATGCATGACTTCAGTTGACTCTTCTTTGTCTAAACATCTTAGTAGTAAACTAGTAGGATCTTTCCAATACAAAAGATTATCATTAATGCAAAATTTAATTGCTCTGAGCTTAAGGGCTCGAGCTTGATTCATGCTAAATTTAGGAGAAACCTCCAACTTCTGTAAAAAAATGAATAATACCTGAATACCACTCACATGAAGACAAATTCTCGGCCACCTGTTGGTTGTCATGTTGTTCTTCATCTGCTACCACTGTCTGCAAACTTGTTGAACTTTCCCCAATGAAATTTATGTCCAAAAGATCACAGTTCTCTTCTGTCAAAATCTTGGCAAGGCCTTGGCCTTTTACCAACTTAGTGGGCTTGACTTCTATGTCAAACTCAATCATATTTGCGATCCATTTAGCTCTCTTTCCATCAATATCAGGCTAAGTCAAGACATCCTTCACAGAGTCTGAAGGAACATAGGCAACAACCTTTGCATGGAGGATACAAATTCTGAAAGATTTTAATGACTTAATGAGAGCATAAGCTTGTTTTTATATAGGATCATACCTTAGTTCAGCATCTCTGAGTGATTTGCTGAAAAAATACACCGGGTGATAAAGACCGTCATCATCTTTTTGTAACAAGACTGCTGCCATTGTGTCATAGGAAGCAAAAGTGAAAATATAGAAGTTCTTGGTGTAATCCAAACTGATTAGAGTGGGGGATTCCATGATAGCCTGTTTGATATCTTGAAATGAACTTCTTGCATTGTCTTTCCATTTTATCTCAGATCCCTTTTTTAGCATAGAGGTTATGTGTTTCACTAACTCAGCAAAATTAGGAATAAATATTCTGACAAAATTTATCTTACCGAGTAGAGATTGGATATCCTTCTTTGACCTTGGTATGGACAACCTCTGAATTTCCTCCACCCGAGCTGGATCAATTTTCAGTCCTTGTGTTGAAACAATGTGGCCTAGGAGATTACCCTTCTTGAGAGAAAATTGAGATTTTTTGGGGTTTAGCAAAATCCCGAACTGTCTGCATTTCAAAAATACTCTTTTTAGATGCTTCAGATTCTCTTCATGACTGCTAGAAAAAACCGTGATATCATCAATATAGATGAGGAAAAGTTTGTCCTTCTCTCCCATGAAAGCTATGTCCATGGCCCTCTGAAAAGTGGTCGCAACATTCATTATCCCGAATGGCACTTGGCGTACATGAAGGTACCCCAAGGAGTAGTAAAGGCAGTATTTTTGTGGTCATCAGGATGTACAGAAATCTGGTTATAGCCTGAGAAGCCATCTAGGAAAGACATGACAGTGGGACCTGAAATTCTTTCCAGAAAGTGTTCCATCTTAGGTAGGCGATAGTTTTCTTTCTTTGAGCATTTATTTAAGTTTCTAAAATCAACGCATAACCTTATCTCACCATTTTTCTTTCTCACTATTACTAGATTTTCAATCCATTTAGAGTATCTTAATGGGATTATGATCTTGCCATCAAGGAGCTTTTTGATTTATTTTTCAATTACAGGGAATAGGAGAGGATTGATAGGTCTTAGTTTCTGTTTGAAAGGGATGATGTCTTTCTCAAGGGGTATCTTATGTTGAATGATACCAGGATCATAGGTTTTCAGATCATTGTATTTCCAGGCAAAAACATCAGCAAATTCCTTCATATTGCTGCAATATTCTGACCTCTGGTCAACAGTTAATTCAGCGGACAGATTTATGAATTTAGGATGACTTTGGCTTCCTATGTTGTGCTCATGGACAACAGGATCCTTCTCCTTCTTATCAGGTTTGTAGGGGACATCATTTTCGTCAAAAAGCTTCTCAAGAGGCACCAAACCCCGAGGTATATAATTGTTGGACAGCTAAACAATATCATGTTGACCCATTTTTCTTTTTAGCTTAGGCTTTTTGGATTCCTCTACATTTTGTTTTTCCTGGTCAATATGCATATCAGAAAATTCATCTACCACCTGGAGAAATCTACTAAGCTCATCGTCATCTTCAAAGACTTTCCAATATTTGATATTGTCGGGCAGGGATGGTCTATATTTGACTTGGATTTCATAATTCAGTCTGAGAGGCATGGGAGGAATGAACATACTGGCTAAGACAGCAAGGGAAGAAGCAAGGTAATTCATAGCTCTGGGTATATAAGAAATATCAAAAATGGAGAAAGAGTCCCTGATTTTCCATACCTCATCCCTGTAATCTTTCAACCTGACATGTTTTGCTTGGAAAGTACTATTCACTTGTTGTATGATGAGATCCGCATCTCCAAACACTTTTAGTCCTTTGATTCCCATCTCCTTGGAAGAATTCAATCCCAATAGAAAAGACGCATACTCTGCTATATTGTTAGTAATTTTGAAATCAAGTTTAAAAGACAAAAGAATAGCCTCTTTTGAAGGAGAAATCAAAATTACACCTGCACATACTGAGTCTTTGGTACTGGCACCATCAAAGAACATGCTCCACATGGGAGTACTCTCTCCATCATTCTGTTGATAAGTAGTCTTTGTGACATGCAAAGGCGCTTGCTGAGAATCATCTATTTGCAAAATGCATGACCCAAAGTTTATGTCTAAAGAATTCTTCCCATCACTAATGATGTAGGAAAGCTGATTTTCTCTGTAAAGTCTCTTTAGCTCTCCTCCAAACTCTGGGACTGTGGCATACGAAAGATCCATTTGCAAGGTACCGCCTAGCCTTTTGCTCCATGAATGCGACAAGAGGATTCCGAACTTGGGTGGGATATCAGCCACTACAACATCCATTACCATGCTTCTCATTGGCAGCTGGGTAAGGCTTATGACAAGGTCTTTTATGAGGCCGAGGCATATGAATTTCCTAGAGTCGAAAGAGAAGAGATCATGGTAAGGTTTTGTGATTTCAAGCCCAAGTTCATCCATCACTTCTTTACACATAAGATTGTATGATTCTCCTGAGTCAAGCAAGCAGTTGTGAACGATCTTGTCATGGATATTCAGGGATATGTAGAAGGGTGGACAAGAGTCATCTTGGTCTTCTACCATAGGTCCTATTGTCACTGTGGGATTTTCATCTTGAAGGTTTACGTAATCAGCAGTTGGGGGAGTCTTTGGTTGAAGGGACTTCAGGATAGAAGACTTGAATATGTCATTCTTCATAAGTTCAGTCAATGACATAGGTATTTTCACCTTCTGAATTTCTAATTCGAAATTAAATGAATATGATATTTTATCGGAAGGTTTTACATCATTAGAAGGATCTCTAAGGGACACCTGTTCTTTAGCTTGGGGCTGCAATTGCTTCTGCTGTTGTTTTGCAGGAGTGGAGGTCTGCTTTTCAGGAGCAGCAGGCTGCTTGGCAGCAACATCTTTCTTTTTTACGGGGGCAACAAGCAATGGCTTTGGAGCGGAAGTCGTAGATCTTAAATTGTAACCTGGTTGATCATTTGTCTGATAAAAATATTCTTCAATGCTTGCCTCATGAATCTGCTCGTCCATCTGGGCCTCCTCATAATCTGTTTTTGTCAAGAAGGAGGAATCATTTTCATCCCCAAAGCAATTGATGTCGTCTTATTCTTCAACTTCGTCATGAGATATCTCCCACTCTTCTTCTAGCACTGCATTTTGGAAGGGGGCCCTGATCCTTTGGTCTTCAGATTCATTCTTGTCTCTTTGAAGGATTTGGACCTGTTGGTTGTTCCTTCTGTAATGGAATGCATTGGGATTCCTAGGAGCATAGGCATTAGGCTCTTTACTTCTTGCTAGCTGCTGACTCTAAATTTTCAGTTTTGACATTTTCGAGGTCAAGTTGTCCAACATCTTGGCCATCTTTTCCATTTTGGTACTTGAAGAAGAAGGAGGATCAGCAGATGACTTCTTTCTCTCAAATTTTCCTTTAAGTTTCTGAGATGCCATAATGTTAGATTCAACCTTGAGAGCAACATCTTGCATTAAAGCGAGTGTGGCTAACCTTATTTCTCTAAGGATTAAGAAAAATTCTGGATCAAAGGTAGAAGAGTAATTAATATGTGTTGATGCATCAGTTGGCTTGATATTTGCTGGGATCTTGCCAGACATCTTATTGAATCTTTTGGTGCAGTCTGAGACAGACTCTCCATTTTCTCTTCTTAGATTTCCAAATTCAGTAATATAATACAAGAGGTCTCTTCTTTCTCCCCAATGTTTCAAAAACACTTCATCTAATTTCTCAATACTTGCCACTGAATTTGCTGGCAATTCCTTGAACCACTTCCTGGCTTGACCATCCAAGCTCTGCACAAAAATTCTGGTCCAAATATCTTCCTCTGAAATGTTAATATTTTCAGCATAAGAATAGAAAGATTCTATAAGTTCTTCAGTAGTATAATCCCCAGATCCAGAAACCTTTAGCATATATTTCTTATAATCTCCTGTTGGCATGGCTGATAAGGGATTGGGCAACACAAGAGGGGCAAATCTATTGGCTAAGATTTGTTTAATTTTTTGTCAAAGGGGCAGCCATGGAAATCTTGGGGGTTGATGTAGAGGAAGAAGTTTCTGTAGATGATGCCTGAGATGGGATAGGTGGGACTATGGACAATGGTGGTCTTACTTCACTGAGGAATGAAGGGGAAGCACTGGTAGGATGACTACCCTGGAATGTGTTTCCTGAATAAGGTGGAAAGTAAGAAGCTCTATAAAACTGATCGAGCAACAAGGCCAAGTTTTCTTCTCCCTTAGAGGAAAGATCTTGTAAAATATCTTCAAGAATTAGCAGACTGGTATGAGTATGGAGAAAACTCTCTACATACTCAGTTGGTGAAGAATTCGAGGAAGAGGAAGATTCCTCCTCTTGGATAGATTCTACAACTTCTTCTCCTAAGTTGGATATAGTAACATGCTCAGAAATTGAATCTATAACATCAGAGGAAATTGAAGGCTCATCACCCTTCAATCTTTCTGACACAATTTTAATTTTCTGAGAACTAGAAGTTTCAGTAGAAGGGGATTCGACAAGAGGTTCTCTAGATAAAAAAGAAGAAGTTTTCTTGAAATACCTGGTTTAGATGCTCTTGTAGTTCCGGAAGTTTGTCTTTGCAATGATTTTCCACTTCTGATGATCTTCTCAGGATCTGGAACTAGTGCTACCAGTGGTATTTCTTGGTTTTCCCTAGTATGAGCCCTTCTCGAAGCGACTTCGTTCCAATGGATTCGCTAGATAGATGGTTACAACCAAATTTTTTTCCAAACTGTGTTTATCATCAATGTTGGATCTTGTTGTCTCCAAAGGAAGCTGAGCTTCAATCTCCTCTCCCGGGCAACGATGCCAATTTGTTATCACTCCAGGAAACTCTTCTAGGTTGTATCTAAGAGATGCCTGGTAATGTAACCTTTTGGTAATTATTTTCTCAATAATGGGTGTGGGTTTGGATCAAGATGAATATCTAAATCACTAGATCGTATCTTCAAGACAGTCTAGCTATATTCATGCAGTACAAGGCCTTCAAGAGCTATTATTAGATAGGTTTGTAGATAAAATGGATAAGAAAATCAATCAATTAACCAGAACATACATAACAATGCATATGATGGGTCGACCAACTAGCAAAGGATACTTATGATTTGTGTTTAATAATCAAAAGGTAAGATGAAAATTACTATGGGACCTTTAAACATAGACAAAGAAATGATTTCAACTCATAGGCATAGAAAAGGATAAAGGGAGTCTGATAATAACAATGACAGAAGCTTGCAGGCTTAATATATTAAAGAAAATGTCTTTATCATAATAGCATTGGATTACAGAACTCAAAATCGAACCCTTTGTTCATCAAATTTTTTGGACTTTATAGCCCTTTACAAACAGTTTCAAGATCCTAGATTACTAGATCGAATTTTGCCTAAAATAGAAAATCAATAACTGGCCCAAGAAAGTAGGCAAAGATCCTATAAACTAGGTCAATTCAAATTCTCGAATGATCTTTATGTTCTTCAGATTCTTTGGCAGGTGTAGTGAGCCTTCCGAGGCTGCTGGATCTCATGTGATATGGGAGGAGTCAAACATGACACCTGTTGAAATTCAAACAACTTCATATCCTTGAAAATAGCTAATCGTTTATGACGTTTTTTGTCTTGTAGAGCATCTCCAAAACCAAAACAAACTCTTGATAAGGATGTCATTAATTATCTTCCATTGATTGGAACCATTTATGAGGCATTTGGACCAGGAAAACTTAGACCTGTGCAAAAATATTAACTTTCTGTCTTATCAGTGCTTTCGGTAACTAGAGTAGACAGAATTCAAAACAATTAGCTACTGAAAGCTCTATTTTCAGTGGCTAATGAACAATCAATATGTTTGCCTAAGCCACCGAAACCTGAGATTAGTGAAATTATCAAAATTTCAAAAATACCTTGTGTCTTAGCTCAAAAACGCCTTAGGACTGATCTTTTTAGGCTTCTGCATCTTGCTGAAAGATTGTAGGGTTACTGGTCACCTATGGTTCATTGCACTAAACTGCCACCTTTGCGAGGGTATCAAGAGAATCATGTGTCTGAGCCTGGTGTTTTGAAGACATAGCTTGTTTCCTCAAATCCCTGACCTTTTTCTTCAAGCCCTGAGCTACTCTCCATAAGTTGTTGTAGTCTTTTATAATCTTTTCCTTCTTTTTATTTTCCTTTATGCTTTCATGAGATAATCTTTCCAAGGATGAGTTGCTTACTGCAACGTTCTTCGACAGGGTTTCATACCTAGTTTTGATTACCCTTTCTATCACTTCTTTCTTGACTAACTTCTTCTTAAGCTTCTTGATTTCCTTTGATTTACTCTGCTTCACTCCTTTGCTAGATGAGGCATATGAAATTTGTGGTTCTTGTTCTTCTTGAGGTGTAGGTGATGGAAGGTCTTCATAACTTATTGTGTATATATCTACAAAAATAGAATTTTCACGCCCTGTGGTAACTGAATCCTCTTGCCCTGTTTCAATCTGGTGTTCTTCATCCTCCAAGTCTGTGTAAGGAAGATTAAGAATGTTTTTGTTCACTGGGGATTCTTTGGCCTTTTCTTTTTCACTATTGAAATTTGATTTCTTCTTAGATTTATCAAGCTTGGAGGAAGGAGAGGGTTGATTAACTGGAGATAGAGAGATAGCTCTCCTCCTCTTCTTTCCACTTCTCGGAGTAGAAGACTTCTTGAAATGAGGACTCTTTTTACCCTCTTGTTGTACCTCAGTCTGGAAATCATTCCAGAACAAGAAGTAATTCCACTCTTTGCCTCTTCTTTGCAAAAACTCACAAACCAAAAGTTTAATCAGACTGTGGTTGGATAATCTACCTGCAAATTTATTGGGCTTGGCCTTGACTTGATGAGCCATTTTGGATAAGCTTCTGTGGAGAAAATAGGGTAGATTGAGTGTGTTTCTACCAGTCAAATGATTTATGAGTTTAAAATGGTAAATCATCACTCTGTTATATCGCCCTTCACAAGTTATATAAACCATTATGGCTTTTAGTAACTATTGACATTTCTCTTCAAGGAAAGACATAGGAATGTCTTTGTTCCATATCAAACCCCTGTGTTCTAGTTTCAAATAAGACCTGAATTCAACATTCTTAGTGACAATAGTTTTAAACCATTTTTCTCCAGTCCTGGGAAGCTCTGTCACTTCAGTTATGAGGCCTTCATCTATCTCAAATTCATCCCGACCTATGATTTCATTATTTCCATCGAAATTGAGGGCAAAGGCCTCTGCCACCTATTGATGAGAACTCTGCAATTGTTTGCAAAAATTATAACACCCTGCATCCCTGAACAGTTGACATACCTCTGGGTGCGATTCCAAGTAAATGATGTCATCGATCTCTTTCCTCAGGGTTGAAACTCCTTTCTTCATTTTCCACAATGCCTCTGCACACCTGTGATCGAAGGAATAGATTTTGGGGGAGAGTTACACAGCATAGAGTTAGGGAGAGTCGGCTCGCCTGTGACCAAAATGAGAAAATTGAGGCGAGCTTTAGAACGTGGCAGTGATTACAAGGGATGCGGCAGAACGGTTGGTGATTTGCAGCAATCATGGTCGATAACTGTAATGATGGAGGGTAAGTAAGCATATGGCTTGATGATACAACAATCTGAAAATATTTGCTTATAGCATACAGAGATCATCTCCCAATCATGAACGATTCATTCTCCTGTCTTTTCGGTGGCTTATTGCAATTATAAACCTTTGAACCCGACAGTTGAAATGTGTGAAAGGACGTGTTGACTCTTTCCCCGCTTTTGTGATTTCAGTGGTTAAAATAGCCCTGAATTACTTTGTTTAAGCTACCGAAAGCTAAGGCTTTCAATGGCTAATGAACAATCGAAATGTTCACCTAAGCCACCAAAACCTGAGATTTGAATTAGATCAAATAAAAACTAAACAAAAGATTATTTAAACTTTATTACATGCGTAAAGCTTTGAGAAATGAGCTAAAAAAAAATTAAAAAGTATTTTTTTAAAAGACATCATATCACCTAAAATGATAAATCTCAATTGATTTATTTGAGGAGAGAACACTAGCTCCTATTGGGGGTGAAAGCCTCCCTGTGAGGTTTCAAGAACCATAGAACCAATGCCTTTCCTGAAAAACAAAAATTCAAACCTATCTACTAGTGTTTCCACTGGGCATGGAGTTATTTTGCAAAAAAAAAAGATGAAAACAAAAATTACAATGACAAGTCTTTGAAGCCTTAGATAAAATAGAGTTTCAGAAAACGCCCATTGACTGGGCCACCAAACATTTCTTCACCTTCCAGACTTTGCAGAATGAAAATGTTGTTGTGTTGTACTTGAGTTAACATGAAAGGACCAGTCCACAAAGAATCAAACTTGTCGTGCTTGCCTTTATCTTATCTGAGGGCATCCCATTTCAGAACCCAGTCACCAACCTGAAAGTCATCCACCTTTTCTTTTCTGTCAAAAGTATCATTTATCCTCTTTTGATGAGCTTCTGATTTATCCACTAGTTGTTCTTTGACCTGCTGCAATTCTACCAATTAAAGAATTCTTCTCACCATATCATTTGATTCAGTTTGTTCCTCTTGAAAAAACTTAGCCACTTGTAAAACTAGTTGAATGGGGAAAATTGCATCAGTGCCATAAACCAGTTTGAAGGGGTGTAAGGTAGCTAGAGAGGTAGTAGGGGGGCCTAGAGGGCCCATAGTGATAATAGTGGAGGTCATTCAATGTAAGGTGGACTAGGTCCACTATATTATTAAATAAGGCCCACTATGGTAGTTAGATATAATAAATGTAAGAG
>ML782223.1:16206-28424 GCA_009831015.1 Picea engelmannii | reverse complement strand
GAATAGTATTATCTGAAAATATATCATAACTCATATCGTTACCCATCAAACAAACTTGGGTCCATTACCCAAACCTGGGGTCTCCAACTTCTCATGGCCATAACTCTCTAACCATGAGGAATTATGTGACATTCCACATACCAATGGAAATGACATGACAAGAACTATCCATCTAGGATAGTTTCCCTGGAAAATTCATTGTCCTTCATCTCATTATTCCACAATTAATCATGAGTTCTCTTACTCCACAAAGCATCTTCCCGTGAGGGATTTCACCATAAGGGGACCACTTTGGAGTTCATCCATATTTACTTCTTATCAACCATGAAAAAAAAACTAATGAGTCACATTTACATCAAAAAATACTAGGCCCATTACCCAAACCTTTGTGCTACGAGGCTTTATTCAAGGGTTGACATCAATGACAACCAACCTTAATCAACAATAGTAACATGCTCAGAAATAGAATCTATAACATCAGAGGAAATTGAAGGCTCATCACCCTTCAATATTTCTGACACAATTTCAATTTTCTGAGAAATAGAAGTTTCAGTAGAAGGGATTCAACAAGAGGTTCTCTAGATACAAAAGAAGAAGTGTTTCTTGAAATGCCTGGTTTAGATGCTCTTGTAGATCCGGAAGTTTGTTTTTAGAATGATTTTCCACTTCTGATGATCTTCTCAGGATTTGGAACTCGTGTTGCCAGTGGTCTTTCTTGGTTTTCCCTGGTATGAGCCCTTCTTGGAGCCACTACGTTCCAATGGAGTCGCTAGATAGATGGTTACAACCAAAAATGTGTCCAAACTTTGTCTATCATCAAAGTTGGATCTTGTCGTCTCCCAAGGAAGATGAGATTCAGTCTCTTGTCCTCGACAATAGCGCCAATTTGTTATCACTCCAGGAAACTCTCCTAGGCTGTATCTAAGAGATGCCTGGTAACTTAACCTTTTTGTAATTATTTTCTCAATAATGGGTGTGGGTTTGGATCAAGATGCATATCTAAATCACTAGATCGTATCTTCAAGACAATCTAGCTATATTCATGTAGTACAAGACCTTCAAGAGATATTATTAGATAGGTTTGTAGATAAAATGGATAAGAAAACCAATCAATTAACTAGAACATACATAACAATACATATGATGGGTCAACCAACTAGAAAAGGATGCTTATGATTCTTGTTTAATAATCAAAACGTAAGATGACAATTACCATGGGACCTTTAAACATAGACAAAGAAATGATTTCAACTCATAGGCATAGAAAACGATAAAGAGAGTCTGATAATAACAATGAAAGAAGCTTGCAGGCTTAATATATTAAAGAAAATGTCTTTATCATAATAACAGTGGATTACAGAACTCAAAATTGAACCCTTTGTTCATCAAATGTTTTCGGCTTGATAGCCCTTTAAAAACAGTTTCAAGATCTTAGATTACTTGCTCGAATTTTGCCTAAAATAGAAAATCAATAACTGGCCCACGAAAGTAGGCAAAGATCCTCTAAACTAGTTCAATTCAAATTCTTGAATGATCTTTATGTTCTTTAGATTCTTTGGCAGGTGTAGTGAGCCTTCCGAGGCTGTTGGATCTCATGTGATATGGGAGGATTCGAACATGACACATGTTGAAAGTCAAACAACTTCATATCCTTGAAAATAGATAACTGTTTATGACATTTCTGTCTTGTAGAGCATCTCCAAAACCAAAACAAACTCTTGATAAGGATGTCATTAATTATCTTCCATCGATTGGAACCATTTCTAAGGCTTTTGGACAAGGAAAACTTGGACCTGTGCAAAAATATTAACTTTCTTCCTTATTAGTGCTTTCGGTAGCTAGAGTAGACAGAATTCAGACCAATTCGCTACCGAAGGCTCTGCTTTCGGTGGCTAATGAACAATCGATATGTTCGCCTAAGCCACCAAAACCTGAGATTAGTGAAATTATCAAAATTTCAAAAATACCTTGTGTCTTAGCTCAAAAATGCCTTAGGACTGATCTTTTAGGCTTTTGCATCTTGCTCAAAGATTGTAGGGTTACTATCTGCCTATGGTTCATTGCACTGAATTTCCACCTCTGCTAGGGTCTCAAGAGAAGCATGTGTCTGAGCCTGGTGTTTTGAAAACATGGCTTTTTTCCTCAAAGCATTGACCTTTTTATTCAAGCCCTAAGCTACTCTCCATAAGTTGTTGTAGTCTTTTACAATCTTGTCCTTCTTTTTCTTTTCCGTTATGCTTTCATGAGCTAATCTTTCCAAGGATGAGTTTCTTTCTGAAAAGTTCTTTGACAGGGTTTCATACCTAGATTTGATTACCCTTTCTAGCCCTTCTTGCTTGGCTAACTTCTTCTTAAGCTTCTTGATTTCCTTTGATTTACTCTCCTTCACTCGTTCGCTAGATGACACATATGCAATTTATGGTTCTTGGAGGTGTAGGTGATGGAAGGTCTTCATAACTTGTTGTGTATATATCTACAAAAATAGAATTTTCACACCTTGTGGTAACTGAATCCTCGTGCCCTATTTCAATCTGGTGTTCTTCATCCTCTGAGTCTGTGTAAGGAAGATTAAGAATGTTTTTGTTCACTAGGGATTCTTTGGCCTTTTCTTTTTCACTGTTTAAATTTAATTTCTTCTTAGTTTTATCAAGCTTGGAGGAAGGAGAGGGTTGATTAACTGGAGCTAGAGAGATAGCTCTCCTCCTCCTCTTTCCACTTCTAGGAGTAGAAGACTTCTTAGATTGAGGACTCTTTTTACCCTCTCGTTGTACCTCAGTCTAGAAATCACTCCAGAACAAGAAGTAATTCCACTCTTTGCCTCTTCTTTGCAACAACTCACAAACCAAAAGTTTAATCAGACTGTGGTGGGATAATCTACCTACAACTTTATTGGGCTTGGCCTTGACTTGATGAGCCATTTTGGATAAGCTTCTGTGGAGAAAATAGGGTATATTGAGTGGGTTTCTACTAGTCAAATGATTTATGAGTTTAAAATTGTAAATCATCACTCTGTTATATCGCCCTTCACAATTTATATAAACCATTATGGATTTTAGTAACTGCTTCCATTTCTATTCAAGGAAAGACACAGGAATGTATTTCTTCCATATCAAACCCCTGTGTTCTGGTTTAAAATAAGACCTGAATTCAACATTCTTAGTGACAGTAGTTTTAAACCATTTTTCTCCAGTCCTGGGAAGCTCTGTCACTTCAACTATGAGGGCTTCATCTATCTTGAATTCATCCCGACCTATGATTGCTTTCTTTCCATCTAAATTGAGGGCAAATGCCTTTGTCACCTGCTGATGAGAACTCTGTAATTGTTTGCAAAAATTATAACACCCTGCATCCCTGAACAGTTGACATACCTCTAGGTGCGATTCCAAGTAACTGATGTCGTCGAGATCTTTCCTCAGGGTTGACACTCCTTTCTTCATTTGCCACAATGCTTCCGCACACCTGTGATCGAAGGAATGGATTTCAAGGGGGATTTACACAACATAGAGTTAGGAAGAGTTGGCTCGGCTATGACAGAAATGAGAAAATTGAGGTGAGCTTTAGAACATGGCATTGATTACAAGGGATGCGGCAGAACGGTTGGTGATTTGCAACAATCATGGTCAATAATTGTAATGATGGAGGGTACGTAAGTATATGGCTTGATGATACAACAATCTAAAAAGATTCGCTTATATCATACAGAGATCAGCTTCCGATCGTGAACGGTTCGTTCTCTTGTCTTTTCGACGGCTTATTGCAATTATAAAACTTCGAACCCGACGGTTGAAACATGTGAAAGGACGTGCTGACTCTTTCCCCGCTTCTGTGATTTTGGTGGTTAAAATAGCCCTGAATTCCTTTGTTTAAGATACCGAAAGATAAGGCTTTCGGTGGCTAATGAACAATCGAAATGTCCACCTAAGCCACCAAAACCTGAGGTTTGAATTAGATCAAATAAAAACTAAACAAAAGTTTATTTAAACTTTATTACATGCGTGAAGCTTTGAGAAATGAGCTAAAAAAAATTGAAAAAGTATTTTTTTAAAAGGCATCCTATCACCTAAAATGATAAATCTCAATTGATTTATTTGAGGATATAACACACTACATATCTATTTTTATCTATGTGTTATTGTATTCAGTCTATTATTCATTTTGTTCCACTCATAAATCCAGATCAGTAGTATCAGATCGGTCTTCTCTTCATTTATTTTTCTTCATGCATGCCCCCAACAAGATCTAGGTACAAGAAGTTGGGACTCGAACCAGTTGATCCTTTTCAATATCGTTCATGTCGAGCCCAACAAAAACCCATGGGGAATGAAAAGAAATATGATGGAGCATGAGATCCTTTTAAAATGTTGCTTGAGGAATCCCTCACATGAAAAAGGAATGAAATGATGGACAAATTTGCACAGATCCTTTAGTGACTACCCACAAGAGAAGCATATTCATCAAGCGTCCATGCAACCCCCTTCAAGGTACAAGTAAATTTTGATATTCCCTTATTTGAAGGAATGATAGATGCAGATGTTATAGATAAATGGTTGAATCATCTCATAGGGTATTTTTTAGTCCACAATTTTTTCGATAGGGAAAAGATTACTTTTTAACTCCTTAAGGTCGTCCCCCATGTTAAGGACTGGTGGGATGCCTACTCTGAGGAAAGGGCCATAGAGGAATCTGCAATATTTGCAGTCGCCCCCACATGTGATTCCTTCAAGGATGGCATTAAATAACAATACTACCCTGTTGGAAGCTACGAGAACCAGTACACAAGATGGACCACCATGCGTCAGGAAAGGGACCAAACAGTACCATATTTCACCAATATTTTCCATACCTTGCGCACCAAATTGGGTATCAAAGACTAATGGTGCTCAAATACCATGGTTGTTTTCATAGATACTTTCAAACAAAAATGGAGTTTCTGGACATCGCATCATTGGGTACGACTTATAGATATGTTGTCAAGATTGAGCAGAAATTTAAGCAGAAGAGGCGAGAGTTTGGATATGCAAACTCCTCATAGCCAAAGAAGGGAAAACACGGACCCAACCCACACAACAAGGGAAAAAGAAAATATGGTCACTCTCAGGACAACCAATCCAAGCCGCAACACAAAAAGGGTAATGAGAAGTCGAAGAAGGACACAAGAAAATGGTGTGAATCCCATAAAATCCCTTGGCACAACACCAAAGAATGTCGCTCCAAGAAGTCAATCGTGGCCGAGCTAAAAGATTATGAGTTAGAGGATGATTCTGACTCTGAATCAAATCCAAATGGAGGGAAGCAGATTATTGATGCTGAAACCATTTCCACTATCGCTAGAACCAAAGTCCAACCAAGTTAACCAGAAGAACCAAAGGAAGGGGAACGCCTCTTTCACTCACAGATGTGGGTAAAGGGGGATCTGCTTCATTTCATTGTTGATACTGCCAGTCAGAAGAACTTGATCTCATCATAGTTCATCAAGCGGCTGGACCTATTGATGACACAACACCCACAACCCTACACCATCAGTTGGCTTCACCAAGGAAGAGATCTATGTGTCATCCAACAGTTTCATTCACTCTATGGTATCAATCCTTTCAAATACAAGGTATTGTGTGATATTTCTCCTCTTGAATTTTGTGATGTTATTTTAGGACAACCATATTTGTGTAAGAGACATGTTGTGTATGATTCTAGACCCCGCAGTGTTATTATTACTTTGTGTAGACAATTGTACAAAATACCAGAGGTAGCGTCGCCTATCGCTATTTCTTTAATCTTTGCTAAGCAATGCAGTAAGTTCATTTCACATACCAGGAATTTCGTTTTATTTATGATCCATGCTCACAATAAGAAGAAGGCAACCACCACATATGTGGCCTCTACACAAAGCCTCTCTTTGCAATAGAAGAAAGTGGACGAGATCGTGGAAGAGTACAAAAACATCTTCACCTCACCTACCAGGGTACCGATGCACTACCAAGTCAAGCATCCAATTGATCTAACACCTGGTGCACCTCTGCCTAATGGACAAGCCTATCATCACTTGTTGATGGAAAATGAGGAAATCAAGCATCAGATCTAGGATTTTCTTCAAAGGGGAACATTAGACCCATCTCCTACCCTTGTGGAAGCCCAATTGTACTAGTGCAGAAGAAAGACAGGGCATGGTGGCTCTGCATTGATTAAAAATCATTAATCAAAATCACAGTTAGGAACTGGTACCCAATTCCCATAATTGATGACCTTCTTGACCAACTCAAGGGGGGGAATTTCTTCAGCAAGAATGACCTTAAGTGTGGCTACCACTAGGTTCCCATCGAACCAACTAATGTATGGAAGAAAACTTTCAAATCTAAAGAAGGTCTCTTCGAATGGTTGGTCATGCCCTTTGGCTTAACAAATGCACCAGCCACTTTTATGAGGTTGATAGATGATGTATTGAGACCCTTCACCAAATATTTTGTGTTGGTATATTTGGATGACATCCTCATCTTCAGTAGAACTTGGGAGGAGCACATGCAACATATTTTGAGCACTCTACGATAGCATAAGCTATATTCCAACTTGGAAAAATGATCCGTTGGCATGAACAGGGTCCAATACTTGGTCTACATTGTTGATGAGCATGGGGTACATGTTGATATAGCTAAGATCCAAGTGATTCGTGATTGGATATCCCTGACCACACTAACCGATCTTCAGAGCTTCTCGAGACTGACCAAATTCTACTAACGATTTGTGTTGGGATTCTCCCATATTGCATGGGCCCTCATCCAAGTGACCAAGGGTGGTGGCAAGGAAAAGATAGTGTGGGAGAAAGAACAACAATGAGCATTTGATGATCTGAAGAATCACTTGTGCTCAGCTCCAGTACTCTCCTTACCTGATCTGCAACAACCATTTGATATTGAGACTAATGCATCTGACTATGTTGTAGGCGTAGTTCTCACTCAACATGGTCATCTGCTAGCATACCATAGTGAGACACTCTTAGATAATTTACGGAAATACCCCACCTATGAAAAGGAAATATATTCCATTGTACAGGCATGTCGTCAATGGAAACATTACATTCTAGGAAAGGAGACAATCATCCACACTGATCACAAGCCTCCACAGTTCATATAGACACAGGGGAAGTTGCAGAACAATCTCCATCAGAAGTGGTCCACCTACCTGCACCAGTTCCATCTCATCATCAAGTATAAGACAAGGAGCACAAATTGATTCTTTGACTACCTCATTCAACCTCCCATGGCTTCATTCACCACTGTGCTTCATTCCTGTGGACATGAGGCATTTGATTGGCCCCAAATTTATCAGCAATATCCAAACTTCGCCATCGCCTATCATCTCTTGGGTACAGGCACGAATGTCACCCATTTTCACATTTAGGATGGATTGTTATGCCATCTTGGCCATCTCTGTTTTCCTGCACATGAGCATGTAAAGATGATCTGGGAGGATCACTACAGTTGGATGGTAGGACATTTTGGCGTGAAGGAAACTGTGGTCATTCTACATAAACATTTTTAGTGGAAAAACGTATGGTAGGATGTTAGGAAGTATATCAAATCTTACACTACATGTGCCATTTCCAAGCCATCCATCAAGAAGCAAGGCTTATACACCCCTCTTCCTACTCTCGAGAGTCCTTGGGAATCCATATCGATGTATTACATGTCTGACCTTCGGTCCACCAAGCAAGGAAATGATTGTGTATTTGTGGTAGTTGATCGATTTTCGAAGATGGACATCCTCATATCCTGCAAGAAGAAAATCACAGCGGAAAATACTTCCAATCTCTTCTTCGAACGAGTGTGGGTCCATTTTGGGATACCACAGACCATCACCTCCGATCGGGACAGTAGGTTCCTCAACACATTTTGGTCAAGTCTTTGGTCATTGTTGGACACCAAGCTCACTAAATCCACTACTTTCCACCCCCAAACCAACGACCAAACATAGGTCATCAATCGTATGATTGTGCACATCCTGAGCATGTACAACTCTAAGCATCTGCATAACTTGGATGAGAGTCTTCCCTATGTTCAACATAGCTACAACAGGGCTCTCCATAGCTCCACTGACCATATCCCATTTCAAGTGGGGCTGGGATTCCAACCCTTGGGTCCCATTGATGTTTCATTACCTATTTCCACCACATAGGAAGAATCTTCCCACATTCACTCTGAGGCTAACAAAGCCACCAAATTCATTGAGTGGATTCATCACATCCACCAATAGGTCCATGATATTTTTCATAAATCCAATGCTAAGTACATGCAGCGCCATGATCAACACAGGGTACCACACCAATTTTAGGTGGGATACAAGGTCTGGTTACATTTTCAGAAAGAGCACCTTACAAGGCCCCCTCGGAAGCTTCTCCCACTTCTCTATGGCCCTTACTATCACCAAGGATGTGGATAGCAATGCTTTTGTGCTCAACACTCCATCATTCCTTGGCTTTCTCCCAGTGTTCAATGTGGACCTCCTTCAGCCATATTTTCCAACATTATTGGACATATCATAGATCGCAGAACATATGACACCAATATATATCAACCCTAACTGCATGGAACAGGAATCCACTTATCATATCGTGGACAAACGAGTCAAGGGCACTTTCCAACAGAGGATCCAACTTTATCGAGTTGTCAAGGCAAGGAAACTCCTACACCAAGGCAAGTGGCTCACCCAGGGCCAAATTCAGCAAACGTTTCCTCACCTGATGGGGGAAACCAACGCAATGGAGATCATTTATTCCTAAGGGGGGAGGACTGATCCAGGTGGATATTGGTGGCCACCCACATATTCCAACTGGCTCATCTTGACGATTTTTAGTTCAACATTTTCTTTTGTACTTCCTTGTAATTGTGCGTTCTACACTTTTGGGGTTGTATGAACCCTACACATATTCCAGCTAGATATTGGTGGCCATCAACTTGATCAAACTGGCTTAGTTTAGAATTTTTCATGTCAGTGCATCTTTTTGTACTTCTAGGGCCGTTTTGGGGCTCTAAACAGTGTTTTTTTTGCTTGCCACAATCAAACTATAGATAAGGTTAGAGTTTGATGGAATAATGTGTAGTTCCCAAAAATACCTTTCCAACGAGTTATCACAGGCCTAAAATGGAGGTCGTATACAAAAGTTTTGACCCCAAGAAGTTGAGATACCAACTTAGCCATCGGGGCCCACATAACTTTTGGTGTTTCATCTCCTAGGGTTAGGTTTTTGGATGTCTAGTGTTTTGGAATTCATGAGTAATGTTAAAAATTCCTCTTTAACCTCATTGGAATCATTTTTCTCAGACATATGCATGTAGCATCCACATCTCTCCTCAGAGATAGCTACCACCATTCGAGCAAGTTGTTTCAATTTTGCAGTTTTACAGTTTCAGTCTATTTAATTTATTCAATAGAAGTTATTGTTCACTGGATATCTATTGTTATCTCTGTGTTATTATATTCAGTATGTTATTAATTTAATTTCGCTCATAAATTTGGATCAGGGTGGGACAGACATGTGGAGAATGAGGGACTGTAGGTTGTTAGTTTGAGTTGGCACATGTGTTTGAGTTTGTATGTTTTTAAAAAGACCTTATCCTGGTTAGAAATCCTTTACCCAAGTGGAATTTAGCCTCATCTCGGGGTGACCCACTGCTAAGAGTTTATGACCAGTGTGTTCTAAGGCTGGGAAGAATGTGGAATGTTTACAAATAGTTGGTGTTCTTTTTACTAAAGATAAGTGTTTATTGTGTGTTCATTTATGTGTTATGTTAATATTTATTCAATTAATTCCTATGGGTAATTTTTTTATATGTTGTGTTTGTATATAGATTTTGTTATCCACATTAATCTGAGCAATTTTAGAAGTATATCAGTTACTTAAATGGTATTAGAGTTCAGAAAATTTTCATTTTGCATTTCCCAGCTAAGAGTTCAGGAATGCTACAATGTGGTATCAAAGTTGTAATTGGTACATCTTTGTGTGTCGTGGCCCATTCTAGGTGGATGGAAATGTTACATGGTCATATTGCATGGTTTTATTAAGAAGCTAAGGATGATCAAGGAGCAAGGAGCCAAGGAGGATAAATCTATACTAATGATATGATGTTTGATGTATTCTTCATTTTTTGAAATAATAGATCATTGGTTTTCCCCATAAATGTGTGTGTTATGTTCATGAATGTTTATATATGATCTTGTAATGAATATATTAGTTTATATCTAAATTAAATAGGTAATTTATAACATTAGGAGAAGAAGTAAACTGGTGTTTGTTTGTTTCTTGTGTGTAGGGAGCAGGTTGCAAGGACTGGAGCTAAAACTCAATATCTGCAACATGCTAGACATACAAGGACAACCTTCATAAGTATGTTATTCCATTCTCTCCCCTCTTAGCATAAAAATAAATTTATTTTTTAGATCTAGGAAAGCCATAGAAATCTATCCCTCTATCTGTCTAGGATCAATAGGAAGATCTTAGGCAGATCTTATTGTCCACCTGTGATATTTTCTCCATAACACCAAGCTCATTAATTCCCAATCTATAAGGTGCTTTCAATAATTGATTTTCCTTGGTTATTATATCTATCTTCCAATTTACCTCTTGTGTTGGGGGTAACACTAGTAATTTTTCGTAGAATGGATTCATAAATTATCTTATTACTAGTAGTTAGTATGCTATTATACTTGGTTCCCTTACGGCTTGAGTGATATGAATAAGGTATCCTTTGCAACACTTGTATACATTATTCTTTGCTTGAATAATTTATATATGGCTCACTATTATAGTGGTATTATCCCCTTGAATGCTTCTAACCAATCCTTCATCATCCACATATTTGAACTTCTTTTCGTATTATTCTACCTTGGCCTTATGGAGTTCCAACCAATATTGTCCAATGATTCTATCATAGGCTCCTAAAGTTAGCTCAGGAAATCATATAACACTATTCCACGCACATGTATCCATTATACACCTATCAACTTCCTAGTTGATCGATTTATTAACACCATTTTCTATTTGTACTTTCCACAGACATTGAAGCTTCTCAATGTCAAGATACAATCAACCACCATTCTAGGGGATATGAAAAGATGAATACTCCTAGTGTAAATAAAAAGTTGTAGTCTTGATCAAAGATGATACCTCAATCGTGTACCAAATATGCCTTATACTCTAGTTGATGATTGTCCACTACTGCATATATATTTCCTTTCATCATATTCCCCTCGAGTGCCTTCTAGTTGTAGAAATTTTACTGCTCCCTTGGTATGATTCATTCTCTTAGGGAAATTGTAGGATTTGTGTCCAAATCCTCTACATTTAGAACAACTCACCCTAAATTTGGTAGGTCCAACATTCTATTTTTATTTGTATTATATATTGGACTCAGGTGGTGGTTTTAGGTTAAAATTCCATTTATCATACCTCCACCTCCAAGTATTCTAATGATCAATGTTTTTTTTTAAATCTGTTGCTCAACTCCTTTCTTTGTTCGGATTTTTTCCACACAATCTAGTTAATTGCATCACTTTTAATGGGGGTGTTTAGCATGATGGTTCAAACCTTGTCCCTCACATGATATCCAAATCCTATAATGAAAATTTAGACTTGGGACCCATCACTAAATCCATGAGCGTACTTGCCTAATTCCACAAACTTGTATTCATATTATTTCTTAATCATGCTACTCTACTTCGCTGAGTAATACTTATATTCCTTCTTGTGATAGTACATCTCTCCCAAATACTTATCTTCAAAATGATTTTTGAATGTACCCATTCCATATGCTCCTCACCCTCTTTCTATTTCTTCCTTAGATGGTAACACAATAGATTCACATTATTTTTCAATTGGTAACTAGCAAAATTAGTCTTCTCTAAGTAGTATTTGAAGTCAAATAATAACAAGTGTTCTTAAATGTTGACCAACCAAGCTTCCACTTCATTTCCTCTCCTAATAATCCATTTGAACTTGGGTCCCTTTTCTCAACTCATGTATCAACCTCTGACACTTAAAATGACTTTTCTTAGTTAGATTTCTCATCTTTGGATGGTCTCATGCCTACTTATTTGACATGGATCTCATCGATTAGAGTTTTTCCTTGATTTCTCAAAAATATGTATATTGTTTATTGACTTGGCTCTTTAATGAATGAACTTCTTGTGCCATTTTTTTGTGATTTAGATGGTAACTAAAAGGGACATGA
>ML782222.1:374285-408914 GCA_009831015.1 Picea engelmannii | reverse complement strand
CTCCTCTCAAGTTTTGCTAAAGATGAGAATTCCATCCAAATATACCACCACAAAAGAGTTGGTGACAGGTCTCAATACATCATCCATCAACCTGATGAAAGTGGTTGGTGCATTTGTTAAGCCAAAGGGCATGACCAACCATTCGAAGAGACCTTCTTTAGATTTAAAGGTTGTCTTCTATACATCAGTTGGTTCAATGGGAACTTGATGGTAGCCATAATTTAGGTCAATATTGATGAAGAACTTTTCCCCCTTGATTTGGTAAAGAAGGTCATGAATCATGGGAATTGGGTACTAGTTCCTGACTGTGACTTTGGTTAGGGATCTGTAATCAATGCAGAGTCTCCAAGTCTTGTCTTTGTTCTGCACCAGTACAATCAAGCTTCTGCAAGGGGAGGAGTTGGGTCTGATGTGCCCATTTTGAAGAAGATCTTGGATTTGTCTCTTGATTTCATTATTTTCAATCAATGAGCAACGATAAACTGGCCCATTAGGTAGAGTTTCATTGGTGGTCAAATAAATTGGATGCTTGTCTTGGTGGTGTGTAGGTACCCTAGTGGGTGAGGAGAATATGTCTTTGTAATCTTCCACAATCCCATCCACTTGCTTTTGTTGCAAAGAGAGGCTCTGTGTAGAGGCCACAGATGTGGTGATGACCTTCTACTTACTATGAGCACAGATAAAAAAGAAGATGAACTTCCCTGTCTGTGAAATGACCTTACTACATTTCTTAGCAGAGATTAAAGAAACAACGGTAGGCGAAACTACCTATGGTATCCTGTACAATTGTCTACCCAAAGTAATAATAACATTACAGGGTCTAGACTCATACACAACATGATGCTTCCACAAATATGGTTGTTCTAAAATAAATCACAAACTTCAAGGGGTGCAATATCACACAATACCTCATCTTTGAAAGGCTTGATGCCATAAGGAAGATGACATTGTTGGCTGACATGGATATCTCTTCCTTGGCGAAGCCAGTCGATGGTGTAGGGTTGTGGGTGTGGTGTCATTGGCAGGTCCAACTGCTTGATGAACTCTGCTGAAATTAGGCTCTTCTGACTGCCTCTATCGATAATGAAATGAAGCAGAGCCCCCTTTACCCACATCTGTGAGTGAAAGATGCATTCCCCTTCCTCTTCTTCTTATGGTTCACTTGGATGAACTTTGGTGGTATAAATAGTGGAACTGGGTTCAACATCAATAATCCGCTTCCCTCCTTCATAATTTGAATAGGAATCAAAATCGACCTCTAACTCAGAATCCTTCAGCTCGACCACAAGTGACTTCTTGGAGAGACATTCTTTAGTGTTGTGCCAAGGGATTTTATGGTACTCACACCATTTTCTCATGTCCTTATTCATCTTCTCATTGCCTTTCTTGTGCTGCAGCTTGGAATGGTTGTCCTGAGAGTGGCCATCTCTACTCTGTCCCTTTCTGTGTGGGTTTGGCCCACCTTTTCCCTGCTTCAGCTGTGAGGAGTTTGCAAATCCAAACTCTCACCTCTTTTTCTTAAATTTTTGTTCGATCTTGACCACGTATCTATAAGCCGTATCCAATGAGGTGATGTCCAAAAAATCCATTTATGTTTGGATGTATCTATGCAAACAACCACGATATTTGAGCACTAGATGTTGCTCAGCGTCTTTGATACCTAATTTGGTGCACAAGGTATGGAAAATATTGGTGAAATCTAGTAATGTCTGGTCCCTTTCTTGACACAGGGTGGTCCATCTGGTGTACTGGTCCTCGTAGCTTCCAACATGATAGTACTATTCTTTAATGGAATCTTGAAAGGAATCCCATGTAGGGGAAACCACAAATATTGCAGATTCCTTGATGTCCCTTTGCTCAGAGTAAGCTTCCCACTAGTCCTTAACGTGGGGGACAACCTTAGGGACTGCAAAAGTAATATTTTCCCTATCGAAAAAATTGTGGACCGAAAAATACCCTTTGAGAAGATTCAACCATTTATCTACAACATCTGCATCTATTAGTCCTTCAAATAATGGAATATCAAAATTTACCTATACCTTCAAGGGGGTTGCATGGTCGCTTGATGAAGATGCTTCTCGTATGGGCAGCCGCCGAAGCATCTGCGAAAAGTTATCCATAATTTTGTTCCTTTTTCATGCAAGGGATTCCTTGAGCAACGTTTTAAAATGATCTCCTGCTCCATCATCTTTATTTTCATCTCCCATGGGTTTTTTTCGGGCTCAACATGACCGATATTGCAATGGATCGATTGATTCGAGTCGCAACTTCTTGTACCCAGAGCTTGTTGGGGACATGCATGAATAAAAATAAATGAATATTAGACCACTTTGATACCACTGATTCATATTTAGGAGCAGAACGAATTGATTAACAGACTGAATACAATAAACACAAAGATATGAAGAACCACACGAATATCCAATGAACAATATATTCTATTGAATAAATGAAATAGGCTGAAATTGTAAAACTGAAACACTTGCTTGAATGGTGATAGCTATCTATTAGAAGCGATGTGGCTGCTACGCGCATCCGTCTGAGCATAATTATTACAACGAGGCTCAAAAGGCCTTTTTGATATTACTCATGAATTCCAAAACCCTAGACATCCAAAAACCTAACCCTAGAAGGTGAAGCGCCAAAAGTCATGTGAGCCCCTATGGGTAAGTTGGTACCTCAACTTCCCAAGGTCGTAACATTTTCATACCACCTCCATTTTAGGCCTGTGATAGCCCATTGGAAAGGTATTTTAGAGAAATACACATTCTACCGTCAAACTCTTACTCTATATAGAGTTTGACTATGGAGAGATGTTGGCTGCCAACAATGGCGACATACTGGGTGAAAGAGTTATCTCTACATCACCAGAAAATTCATGTTAGGGTGAATCAAATGAAATGATTTTTTTAGAAATAGTTAACAACAGGTCAAAAAATACTGATCATAAATAAAAAAATAACATAGTTTAGCATCAGATGTATTTCTGTCTAAATTTTTTTTATTCGGTATCTAACTTATATTATGAGTGTAGCGATTGTTTATGTAGTTGACTTCGATACTATTAATAGGGCCACTGCTGCCAACAGACGTCCATAGCCTTGATAGGGATGTCATTTGACCCACTCTAGTAGCTCTATCCTATCCAAGAGTCATCCATTCATGATATGTGACATCATTTTACTTTATCAAACTGAAATACTTACCTGAGGATCTTCTTAAACCCAACATTGCTTCGCTACCAGTACACCTGTTCAGTACCCTGATGAAGTTGCCTTGGTATCATGCACGCATTTACCCACTGCCAACAGACCTGTTCAGTGTCCTGGTGGGTTTACATACAATTCCCACACATTACTATTCTTTCAAACCTCTATAATTTGTTTATAGTTTGAATAACTTAATAATATTCAAGAGGGCGGGGTGATACTGAAAATCTTGTCGGTTGGAATGAAAAAAAAAGATCTTTTACCAATTATTCTTCTGTTTTGATGACCTTCATCATGATTTGGACACTTCGATTTTAGTTAGGAAACCATCTCGAGGATGGGAAGGTACAGTTGAGTTGTTTTTCTCAAAAAGGGGACAACATTAAAAGTTTATTAATGGCAATCATGTCTACTTGTAATTTCAATGAGAAACTAGAAACACTGATTTGAATAGAAAATTACTTCTGCTGATCTAAGTTTTAGCACTTACTACTCAGGTGCTTGGGAATTTATCAACTGCTGCTAACGAGAAAAAAATATGATTTCCTTCCACAAATGAGGTGGTGAATTAGACATAATTATTCAGAAAACAAATCAAAATCAAGCAAAATGAAAAGAACGAAAATAAAAAACAAAAAACAAAATTAAAAAATATTTACAAAATAGTGGAACAGAAAAAATTAGGTGAAATACTTCTTGAGGGCCTGGCCATTCACTGGGAAAGTGTCTGGCTGTCCCTCTAAATTATGCCAACGGAAAGAGATGGGACCCAATTTTTCAGAAATTACAAACGATCCCAGCCACAGATTTTGGAATTTGGTATGTTCCCCCTTACCCTCGTGGGAATTATCCCACTTGAGAACCAGATATCCGACATCGAAATTCCTATTTGAAGATGAATTCAAATCAAACCATATTTTTACAATTTGTTGGTGCTGATCCAATTTCTGCTTTGCTTGTGTCCTCACTTCCTCTAGTTTTAATAAGGCATTTATTCGATTTTCTAGAGGAGGGCACTCCTCTTCTTGAACTTTTTGCTATAATTGCAGGGAAGGAAGTAATACATGCGAGGGGAGAATTGCTTCTCTTCCGTAGATGAGGAAGAAAGGGGAATTACCAATAGAGGTTTTTGGGGTTACTCTATCATCTCATAGTGCATTATACAGTGCATTGTGCCAGTTCTTCTGATTTTCTGAAACTATCCTTTTCATAACCTTGATTAAATTTTTGTTTGTTGATTCTGATAAGCCATTTCCTTGAGGGTAGTAGCTTGCATAATAATTCAGTTTAATCCATTTTTCCATAGAAAAAATGTTCATGTCAAGGGATGAAAATTAAGAGGTGTTATAAAAAATCAAACACTCGAGAATGCTGAATCGATTGATGAAATGAGAGTTCAGAAAAGATACTACCTGATTTGTGTTCACCACTTTCAAAGGTACAACTTCAGACCATCTTGTAAAATAGTCTGTTGCTATAAGGATATACTTGTGCTACTGAGAAGAAGAGGGATTAATCGTTCCTATGATGTCTATGCCCCATTTCTAAAAAGGTGCTTCTATAATAATAGTCTGGAAAGGGAAAGCTGTGTTTTTCACCCGTCCTGCAGCCTTTTAGCAGATTATGCATTTACAGGACAATGTATGGGCATATTTAAACAAGGTAGGCCAATAGTACCTAGCTCACAACACTTTGTGGGAAATGGTATCTCCACCAAAGTGACCACTGACTTCACCTGCATGAAGTTCAACTAACACTTTTTCTGACTCTTCATTTTCTAAACAACGCATAAAAACACCATCGAAGTTCTTTCGAAATAATACATCATTTATTAACTGAAAAGATGCAGATTTAAGCCTAAGTGCTCTTATGTTTTTAGAATCAAGATTGTGGGGAGAAGATCCATGTGTTAAATAAAATATAATGTTCTCATACCAAGAATTGGCAGTGGCTTGTGCACAACTCATCTATTTTTCTTTATGTTGACCCATAGTTGAGGTGTTTATTTGACTTTCTTGTTCTTCAACTGAATCAACCACTAGTTTACACAGGCCTTGACCTCTAACAATTTGTGTAGGGGTTATTTCAAGGTCATATTCATGTAGTGATGTCATCCAATTTTCCCTTTTCTCACCCAGTTCTTTTTGTACTAACATATTTATTACATTTGGGTAAGGAACAATAACCTTGGTTCTGGATTTCAATAGGTAAGACCAAAAGTGTTTCAATGCTTTGAAAACAGCATATGCCTATTCATATACTATTGGGTAATTAAGCTCTGCTCCTTTAAAAGATGAGCTCATGAAGGCAATGGGTATATCATTGCTTTCAATGTTTTTCTGTGTAAGCACAACAACATAAGATCGGTCAGAAGCAAAGGTGTAAAGAGTGAAATCCTGAGAAAAATCGGGACTCATCAAGGAAGGGGCCTCTATTATTTATTTTCTAATTGAATCAAAATCCTTACTTTCTTGTGATACCCAATGATACACAACATCCTTTTTAATTAAATTTTGTAACGGTCTAACCATTTCTGAGAATCTTGGGACAAACCTTCTGACGAAATTAATATTTCACAAAAAGGACTGCATGGATTTTTTGGAAGGAGGGGGAAGTTTAGAAATATCTTGGGTTCTTTTGGGGTCAATAATCATTCCATCCTTAGACACTATAAACCGAAGCAATTTTCCTTGCTCTACTGCAAAGATTGATTTCTTAAGGTTTAAAGATATGTAGAAATTTCGACATCGTTCTAGGACAACCCTGAGGTGAGATAGGTGATATTTATTGTTTTTAGAGAAGACGGTGACATCGACAAGATAGATCACGACTGACAGGTTAATGAGGCCACGAAAAGAAATGTCCATTGCCCTCTGGAAAGTTTCACTGATGTTTATCAGTCCAAAGGGAATTTTCCTGTAGGTGTAAGTGCCCCATGTGGTACGAAAGGTGGTTTTAAGTTGGTCTAAGGGAGACATAAGGACCTGGTTGTATCTCGAAAAACCATCTAGCAGAGATAGTCTTTTAGAACTAGACACCTGTTGTAAAATTTGTTCCATTGGATGAACGGGGTAGTTGTTTTTATCAGATGCTCAGTTTAAGTTCTGAAAATCGACACAGAGTCGAATTTCACCACTTTTCTTCCTTACAGGGACTAGATTAGACACCCATTGCGTGTTCCTAACAGAGAAAATTGTCTTTGCAGTTAGTAATTTTCTTAGTTTCTTTTTAACAGTGGGTTCAAACTTAGGATGCATCTTCCTCAATTTCTATTGAAAAGGCTGAGTTTGGGGTTTCATAGGGATAACATGTTGTATGATGTTAGGGTCAAATGTTTTCAAGTCATCATACATAAAAGAAAAAACATTTTTAAATTATTTAAATAACTTTATAAAAGAGGATCTTTCTTGCTCGGAACATCCTTTTCCCAGATTAATATTTTGAGGATTATCCCTTGTTCCTAAATTAACCATTTCATAGATCAAAGAGGAAGTGCTAGTTTTACAATTTATTGCCCCTCTAAATTTATCATGCAAGTCATAGAATTTCTCTAATCTGACAACAGATCTAGGGATAGAGTTTACCAAATCGGATGTCGATTTAGGAGATCGAGGATCAAATATTATCGTGAAGTTGTGGAGTTTCTCGTCATGAGTACCTTCATCAATGACTGTACCTTGGAAGCCATTTTTGCATTTTTGCATTTTTCGTTTGTTTTGTTTTGTTTTAAATTCATGACTATAAGCATGAATTCAAATAGAAAACTTGGTTTGGCTTCATATCTTTTACTTTAGAAATATAATTTTAAAGGTACTCATGTATGGTTTTAACTCAATTCTTATGAGCTTGTTGATAAATCTACTATCAAAAACTTTGTAGTATTGTGGGTATCGTGACTTCATTGGTTCTATAATTAATCGATTGAATTAATTTGTGAAATGGTCGAATGCATTAAACACTGGCTTAACATTTGATATGGTGTTCATAAACTCAACAGTCATATCAACCTTCATGTAAATTGGTACAGGCATGTTGTACTTACGTTTTAAATTCACCTTACAGGCCTGAAATATTAATGAGATCATTTTTTATGCATATGGGGTTTTGTACTGTGGAGGATTTGGCACTCATTGTGAGAAACGATTTTTAGGTTTTTGAGCCCTCTGTTTTCATTTTCCCTAGACATTCTATTCGAGTTATGACAATCCCCAAACCTTGTGTTTTTCGTTCCATTACAGTTCGCTTAGATCTCTCTCTGTTGCCCGTTCGTTGGAAACCCAAACCTATCCCGTGTGATATTTGTTGTATCCTTGTCACAATGGTAATGGAACCTATGGTTTGTATCGAGCCAAATGGATGTCAAGCTCTGATATCCCATGATGACGCTATTGAAGACCTGAAGGCTCATGGATGGGATGTGTTCCTCAAGAACTTTGAAGGCTATAATCTCCAGGTTGCAAAATCTTTTGCACAAACTTTTGACGGTTTTAGGGCCAAGATCGACAATGTACAACTGTAATTAATAGAGGATTTCATGAGCAGGGTGACAAGACTCCCTTTAAAAGGTGAGAGGTGGTTTAATAATGAAAATATGGAGGATGTTCGATGGAGTTTATTAATGTTTTCCCACAAATCCACTTGCTGTAAAAAAGGTAATCCCATTGCTTTTCTAAAACCTAGATGGCACAGTCTCCTTTTAATTTTGAAGCAGTTTGTCACTTGTGAGGGTCGGTATGGGATAGTTTTTCTGTACCACATCCATTTGCTTATGAATTTCATAGGGTTTGAGTTGGATATGCATTTTTACCTATTGATGAGTCTTTACAAAATGTCTAAGCGCTTTAAGAGACATGGTATCAATTTGAGTCTATTTCACCACAAACTTGTTAAAATCTTGTTGGTTTATCACTTGTTGAGAATAGGTGAAAATTAGGAGACCTTTCTGATAAGAAACGGCTTCACCTAGGTCGATGCTACAGTCATCTCTCTTTTAATTGTAAACCCTAATTTGGACAGACCAGTGACTAAAAGCCAAGTCGTTAATTCGATTGATGGCTCAGAATTTATTGAACCAGTTTTTGTTGTTGATGAAACCCCTGTGGATAAAGAATTACCATGTAGGTTTTCACCTAGAAGATCTATGGAACAGTTAATTACCGAATTAAATGAAAAGGATCATCCTATGCCTATGAACGAATCTAATTTAAATGATAATGATAAATTTGTTGTGAATAATTTGCATAAGGGAAAGAAACCACAGAGCACAGATTTAAAGTTCAGGAATAAGAATGTTGGTCGTTTGATTTCTATAAAATAAGAAATCGAAAGAGTAATCATCTGATCTCGATCGATCCAATCAAGATCGATGATCGGTGTTTAGATCAGGAGATAGAAGATTTCTTACCTCGTGAAGACCCAGAAAAACGGTGCCCCGGGAAAGAGGTTATTACCCAGGTTGAGAAGTATGATTTCGTGTCTAATTTACCCCATTTTCTCAAGGTAAAAGAAGGTTTTTCAGGTATTGGTCACGACCTGGAACATACCACAGTGACACGTGAAGCACCCATTGTTGATTGTTTTCCACGTCAGTCTTCCATTTCCCCAGGGAGTTGTGATAGTTGCCTCGACTGGATAGAGTGTTATTATAGAGATATTTCGCTCTTACAGGCTCAAGTGAAATGCTTGACTACTCAGAATGCCCTATTGGAACAAGAGAATTTTGACTTGAAGGCACACACAGAGAGGGAAAGGAAAATAATCAAGAAGTCTAGGAATATCATAATAAAATACACAACCAGCTTCAAAGAAATTATAAATTCCGAACTATCAGATCCTGCTTTTACTAATTTCTAATGGTAAAACTATATTGTTTTGATTTTATTCATTTATGTTATAAAAAATCGAAATAAAGATATTTAATTTGATTTCAATTGCTAATAATAAGACTAGCTACAGAATCTATGATTCTGTAGCGAGTCTCTTTTGAATAATAATTAGTATGGTTATCTGAATATCGCATCGTTTTTTCCAAGAAATGGAGGATTATGACGCTGATTACATGGAGCACAACACCTTAAATTATATGCTCAATTATTTTGTAGTTTTCTATGTTTTATGTTTATAAAACTTTGGTTTATTTTTTACCAACCAACTCATGCATGAGTGGTTACTATTTTCACTATTTTTGTAATATTGTCTAATTTTTGTGGATTCAACTCTATCTTGTATGATATGAGCATCTGAATCTTGAACTAGTTTAAATATTGTTCACTCTTAGTAGTGAGGTATATTTTGTTTTGGACACATTATGGACATATGACTATCAAGAATGATATGGAGAATATGTTCACTCCTTGGCTTTAGACCAACGTGGCTCTTACCCATTATATTTTTCCTTTATCTTATGAAATGTTAATACGTTTATAAAACTTTAGTATTATCATCGTATGATACTTCATATTATTTGGCACTTTAATTATGTCTGTAATTTGTTGTTCATATATTAGATCTGTGATCAATATTTCACTCAAATATCGTTGATTTATGCTAGATGTTAAATGATGTATCACATGCATGCTTTGTATTAAATTTCTTTTATTATAAGTGTTCATCATTATAAGATCATCATATATGTTTGTTTATTAATTTGATCTTGTATTCCTACTCCAAAACACCCTTGAGTTTGTTCTGGGAGTGTTAGTACTAGCCTATTACAGGTTTTCCTCACAGGCAGGACAACCGAAAGTTTGAATTGCGCAGAGACATAAACTCATTAGGTGATTAACCATAAGTTAGTTTACTCGTATTCTAGTTCTTTTGTTAGTTTATTTATCAATGAAATAAGAATAGTTTAAATTGGCTTTGATTTTTATTCTGTTCTTATTTCAATTGTGTTTGATTAGTATTCTTTAGTTCTTTCTATTTTAAATATAAAACAAGAAAATAGAAAATGTATGTTCTTTCTTTATCTACTTCATAAACATCTTCAAAAAACATCTATTTCGCAAGATATCCCTGAAATCTTGCAATATTGTATATATATTGTATATAAGCATACACACATATTCATTTCCTTATTGAGACGTTTGTAATTATTGAATTTGTATCCTTAGTATTAAAGATTTATATTAATTGATTTCTTTTACTGTTTTTTTTAGGACTTTAGTTGGCCAATGGAGCCATTAAACCCGTCAGGTCTTTTCATTCCAAACGAATTGGGTTATTTAGACATCCTTGGTCTGGATTTGAACTTCCAGTTGATGGTGTGTCATTTATTCCCGTCAACACGAGCCAAAAAAACATTGTTTAGGGCTCCAAAACGTACCTGGAAGTACAACAAGGTGTGTTGACATGAAAACATACAAAATAAGCCAGTTGGATTAGGTGATAGGCCACCAGTATCCACCTGGAAGATGTGTAGGTATTCATACAACCCCAGAAGTTTATAAACCACAATTACAAAGCAGTACAAAAGAACGTGTTGAACTAAAAATGGACAAGAGGAGCCAATTGGAATAGTTGGGTGGACACCGATATCCACCTGGATCAAAATTTCTCTATAGTCGATTTGGGGATTTGTAGTACCAATTCCTACTATAAAAGAAATGTTCTACTTTCTTGCAATAACCACACCTATCCTCAAGTTTTGGATGCACAAATACTACTTGAACTAGTAAGCCACGAACTCTGACCAACTAGTTCCATGATCAACATTGTCCTGGAAGATAATCTATCTTAGGAAACTGAAAAACCACCATGGTGGGGGTTCCCTTGGGAGAGCCCTGGTACCTAGAGAAGCTCCAAACAAAACTCAACATGTATCAAGCATAGAGGCTTAACATATCACCTACACATGTCTAACGAAGTTACCATTATCCCACAATGAGTTGGAAGAACTAGAACTGATAGGTGATAAGCATGCAACATTAATGCAAGAGGCATGTAAATGCTGAGATGATGAGCTGGGCTCACTCCCATCTCTTCACATCACTCACTCTCATGCGAATACACATTGTATATTTTGTGCTAATGGCTTATTGATATGCTATGCCATTGATCACTAACTCACCCTCTTCTCTTTTAAACTTGAGCCATAATTAGCTCATGGATCAACTCATTGGTTATAGTGTTAGAATATCACACTTCGTATATTTGGTGTCAATGACTTGTTGATATGATGTGCCATTGATAATTAACTCACCTTGTTCTCTTTTAAACTTACCCATAATTAGTTCATGGATCAACGCATTGGTAATAGTGTTGGAATATCACACTTTATTTATTTGGTGCCAATGGCTTATTGATATGATGTGTCATTCATCACTAACTCACCCTCTTTTCTTTTAAACTTGAGAAATAATTAGTTCATGGATCAACTCATTGGTAATAGTGTTGGAATCTCAATGTTTATAATTTTTTGTTATTATTGATGTATATATAACCCATCAAAAAATTAATATATAAAATTACAAACTATTTTTATTATTACTCTTTATTAAAATTCCAACTTATTTATTTTAATTTTAACATTTTAAATAATCGAAAGGATAATATTTGTTTTATAATATATACTTTGTTTACTATTATTAATTAAAATACAATTATTTTTTCATTTTTTTATGATGAAAGGGTGAAATGAATTCAAAATAATCCTTCAAATTTGATATAGACTAAAGATCAAAACACATAAGAAAGATTATAGTTATCAAGGTGGTTATATTGGAAAGGGTGTCAAAGGATACAACCTTTTAGTGATAGCTTTGACATGTGTAGTTAAGATTTAAGATTTAACTTATTAGTCCCTGCTGAAGGCGTAGAGGGACTATAATGATTGTTAATTCGTTGAATTTATATTAACTTTTCGTTTGACAACAAATTTTTGCATACTTTTTATTGTTCAAACTAGAAAACCAAAAACGTTATTTTTTATTTAATAAAAAAACCCATATATGTCATGATCTCATTGGATAATAGATTTGAGGTCTTATTGCCAGCTTCACTATTCCCAATGAATTACATGTTGCCATATCCAAAGTTTTTATCATCTACGGTATTTTTGAATTTGTACTATTCATACTGAAATGTTTAGATATCCAAAGTTTATAGCGATTGGAAATTCATTGACTTTATATTAGTTTTTTGTTTGGCTACAAATTTTTGCATAACTTCTATTGTTTGAACTACAGAACTAAAAACATTATTTTTATATAATAAAAAAACCCATATATGTCATGATCTTGTTGGATAATAGATTTGAGGTCTTATTTCCAGCTTCGTTATTCCCAATTATTTATATGTTGACATATCCAAAGTTTTTATCATCTACGGTGTTTTTGAATTTGTATTATTCATACTGAAATGTTTGGATATCCAAATTTTTGAGCATGGATAGTCAGTTTTCATATTACTTTGTCCTCTGTGTAAATTTTTTTAGCTGTCTCCAGTGTTCGAACTATTGTTATTGTTATTATTTTTTATTTTTTATTACTATTGTTATGTTTGATTTTTGTTTATTGTTGCATACTTCGAGAGGCTTTTTCATTGTTATGTGCGTAAACAGGCCGGCCACTGCATTATTTTTTATATGTTTACACAGTGCGATGCCCTTCAACGGTTCTGACAGCCTTAAGTGATTACCTAACATGATTCACAACCTTAAAATTTTATTCTACGAGCGTGTTACAATACAATTTCCTTCCATTTTTTGATACAGTGTTGTCTGCAGTGAATTTGGGCAATATTGTTCTTCACCGACATTACTGGTTCACTAGTTGATGCTTGTTCATTGGTTCGTTCGATGCTTCTTCTTGTTGTTTTCTTCAACTTTGCAAAGTTAAGATCTTGCAGCTGTAGTTAGACCTCTTCGTGGTTGTTAACTGGTTTGTTTTTCTTCAACTTTGCAAGCAGTTGGACCTGTTGTTGTAGTTTGCAGGTTTTTGAGCTGTGCTTCTGTCATCCCTTGTTGACAGGTAAGTTTCTGTGCCATGGTTCTGTTGCTATTCCTTGTTTGTTGCCTACTATTTGCATCTTGCAAGAAATAATTTTCAATACTAGGATTTCCTGCCTTGAAATCATGTTGCAGAACATCTTTCTGTGTGGCTTCTATGACCATAATATTTTCCTTTTTATTGAACTTCAATGTTATATACAGAACCCACCTTTGTCACATCCATGGTGACATATAAAAATAAAACTCCTCGTTTTTCCTGCTCCTGAAAACCATACGTTTGACACATTTTTCCCAATGTTCTTCTCATATTATCTGTTCCTGGAAACCATACGTTTCATGCATTTTGCCCAGTCTATTCCCTTACAAATGTCTTGTTCCTCTTCGAATGTTGATGCTGGACACAGAACTCAGATTTGTCGCAACTACAATGAAATATAAAAAAGAAAACCAGATGTTCTCCTCTTATTTTATGTTCTTGGAAACCATGCGTTTGGTGAATTTTTTCCAGGTTGTTCCCTTCCAATCACATATGCCAACTTCCACATCCTGGATATTGTGCCATAGATGTTTCCAAAATAGAAATGCAAAGGGGTTTATAAAACGAATTCAGAGTTGTCATAGAGGGAAAGCATCTGCCAGGGTCTTGTGACAGGGCATGCTTTTATCCTCTGAATCAAAAACTATGTCCACCTGTTGCCTTTGTCATGTCCTTTGTGTCTTGCAAAGAATCTTCTACTTTTGAAAATATTGTAGGATGCACACCAGGAATAGGTTAAAAAATGATATACCTTGAATACTCGGTCTTTGTGCTCAGCAAAATTATAGTGTTATTTATTTGCGTTGTCTCTTTTGTTTGGTTCACTGTTCACTGTACGTTTGTTTTCTTGTCATATGCTATGGAGAATAGGGGGATTGAATTTGACAAGAAGAATATTGAAGGATACATAGTAGAATTGGTATGCAGTTCTACACTTGTAGTTTTCTATTTGTCTTTTTCTTGTTTTTTTCTTTTTTTTTTCTTTTCTCTGTTTGCATATAAAATGAATATAGCTAAGAAACATCTTGAAAATCATAGTTTAAGAGATGAAACAAGTAATAGGTGTTGATTCCTATGAAATATATACAAACTCAATTGTACATGAGAACATCAACCAGGTATTGCATAGAAATGGGATTTTTAGACTGGATGCATATTTGTATAATGTAGGAGATTGCCTTTTAGATGCATTTCAGATTCTATTGCATTTCTGTTATTCCTCGACCAACCTGTGCAATGGATTGATAGAATATTTCTTGGGCCTTTTTAAAAATGGCGATGCTGAGGCATTGGAGTTGTATGAATACAATTTGGCATCTAATTTTCTTTGGCAGTTGCATGTAATACATGATGTCACTACATATTTTTCAAAGATGTGGTTTTCTTCATATGCAATTCTTCCTACACATGAGAGGGGAATTTGGGGAGATACATTTTGTATATGGTGGTTGTCTAAGTGGCTCAATATATCAATTGGAATATGGTCATTGACAAGAAAAACAAGATATATACTATTCAACAAAACTCCATCTAGTGATCCATATTGCATCTTGTTCCATGATGCCAATCCTATCAGTGGTCATTATGAACCACTACTGTAGAAAATTATCCATATGCAATATTGGAGGACCTCATATTTACTTGTCTCTCATTTGCAAAGACCTTGAATCACCATGGAAACGAATTATGCATTGTATAAACTGCCATAGCTTGCAGATAGCAACAACTGTTGCATATAGCTGTGGATATAGTTTGTTCAATGCAATTTAATATTTGGTAGAAACAGAGTTCAATGTGAATTCGTTGCGGTTTTACACTATACAATCCTTTTGCAATGTAATTATAAGAGGCAACCAACAAGATTTTAGCTGCTTGCATGAACACCTTTCTCCATATCTCCTAGAAAATATGTCAACAATTGGAAGTTGGCAAGAATACCTTGTAAACATGGCATTTCCATATGAAAAAGGAAATGTAGAAGGTGGAAGATTCTGTTTGCAATGGCTATCGATCATATTTAGAGTAAATATACAGTTCTGGTCGGCCCTGCCAGATGACACTGTCCATTCCTGGTGTATTGATTCAAACTACAATCGGACAATTGAAATCGTCTCATTGAAAACAAATAAACAACATATCCATTATCAAACTTTGATGGGAAATACCACTAGTTTAGGGTCCACTGTCCATGCCACCCAAACCACGTCGAATCTTCATACGCGTAGCATGCTATTTAATGAGAATGAAACTCCTCCCAATTGTGATGAGGCCATACAAGGCTTAAACAAAAAACGTCGAATAACTTATCACAACTTGAAAAAGGTCATACATGAAACTTGTCTAAGTTGTGATGAGGCCATACATGTCTTAGAAAAAAAATGTAGACTAAGTTATCACAACTTGAAAAAGGTCATACGTGAGAGAGAAAAGTACATTGGTGGTATAGGAAATACTACAGGTTCAGGGTCCAGTGTCAATTCTAGCCAAACCACATCGAATCTGCATAAGCGTCTCATGCTATTTAATCAAAATGGAACTCATCCTAGTTGCCATGAGGTCATCCTAGCCTTGAACAAAAAACGTACAATAAGTTATCACAACTTGAAAAGGGTCATACGTGAGAGAAAAAAATACATTACTACGCTTCCTTCTAGACAGAAACTGACATATCACAACCTAAAAAAAATTGTTCATTCACAACATAATAGAAACATGTAGGGTCACATATCCCACAATGGCCATGGCACTGTCTGAGAGGAAAAAATCACATTTCGTGGGCTAGAACCAACACCATGCACTGCTACCAATGAAAACCAACAAACACTTTCTACGCATACTTCCCTATGGAAGAAATATGTAAGACAGGCCTATATGAAACAAATCAAAGACACTCCTTCCATTTCATGTGCAATTTTCGATCAATTGAATTTCACAAAAAACACTAAGTCTTTCATGCCTGATTTGGATTCATAATACTTCTTCTTGACACTAAGTGATAAAACATTTTCCAGTGGAAAAATTTGTCTTCCATGCAAATGGTCACTTGAAAATAGAAAACTGCCACAGTTTGCAATGCCCGAGCAAATAAGATGTAATACACCACTACCAAATGTAAGTGCACTTACAGAACTTGAAGAGAGAATTGTGTCTCTGAGAACTGCATTTGCACAAATTAGACCCTGGGGCTATAAATGACCTCGAATGGGATTCACAGGATCAATTATTAATGTGCATGTCCAACTAGATGTTGTGCAAAAAACCTTGCCAAAATTCATTAGCGATACAATGAAAATTGTTGTGGCTCTCAAAAGACGCTTGCAATACAAGAACACATATAAGACAGGTAAAGTGCCTGTGCATGTTGTCATGAAAGCATTAAAATAATTATGTTCTAGGGCCCTGTACAAGGCACATACCATTTGTATAAATGAGAACTGGAACAATGTTCTTGGAGAAGGGGATGACAACTCTGTACAAACTCTCTAAACTTCTAGTGAATTTGATACAAGTGATGAATTAGAGAATGAAACATATGCTGATACCAATTCAAAGGATAACTTCAAAGTCAAACACAAAGTTGATATTGAGATGCAATGCCTCAGAACTACCACAAAGTGGCATTTGTAGTATGATTACCAATCCATAAAAACAAACTCATCTGTATCAATTCTCTCACTTAACATGCACAACTTACATGCACACATGGATGATATAATCAATGACTATGACACAATGCAATCCAATATTTTGTGCTTACAGGAAACATACATGGAATTATGCATGCAAAACAAGAAATTTCCAAATCACAATTGCATATTGAGTTAGAATACACATAGGGTGATGGTGCTTGCAAAAGAAACCAATGTTGAGGTGGTGCTTGCAAAAGTATTTTTCCATGGATAAGAAATTGCAATACTGAATCTCTATGTTGCTCCCCATGCAACATTCTCCAACGTACTAAATGTTCTTTCCAATGCATTATACCATATTCATCTGAACCAAACCATTGTCATTATAGGAGACTTCAATATTGACATGCTACAAAATAATGCTAGAACAAAAGAATTGGAAAACTACATGTGCAAATACAGTCTCCGTTGTCTTTTGAACAACACAAGCCATGTGCAAAATGCACTTATTGACCATGTATGGTCGAATGTCCCCATTTCTCAATACAACGTCTTTATCTTAGACACATACTGGTCTGATCATGATACAATTGGTATTGAACTTGAATTATGAGATATACATCAAACATATTGCAAAATCATATTTCTATGTTTCAAAGCATATCTGTCTAGCTTGTTGTAGAAAACCAAGTTATCCAACTTCTTAGTTTTCCCTAGTTTGTACACATATTGGTCTGATCACGTTTGTACACATATTGGTCTGATCACGATACAATTGGTATTGCACTTGAATTATGAAATATACATCAAACATATTGCAAAATCATATTTATATGTTTCAAAGCATATCTGTTTATCTTGCTGTAGAAAACCAAGCTATCCAACTTCTTAGTTTTCCATGCTTTGTAATTGATTTTGGGCACAAAATGTTTTTACACAAATTTTTATATATACACAAACATGGATGAACGAAAAAAAAACAATGATACATTCTTCTAACACTATCTATTGCTCTATTCTTTTTATTTTATTTTATTTACTCTATGTACAAATTCCTTGCTTTTTTATTTACATGTCAACTTATGTTTATTTTCATTTTGTTTTGTACTTTTTTTCATAGAAACAAACAGGAAAACTGGACAAGACAAAGAAATCTTAACCAGAAATGTAGAAAAGTCCATGCAAAGGTGCATATTTCTACCCGTGTTCCATATCCAATTGTTTTTCATTTACTTTGTCTATATTTGTTGCACTGGTTTGTAACTTTGTTTTTTGTTTCCTTGGATACTCCATATCTTCCTGCATATTAACTTGTATTCATGTCAATTTTTTTTCTGTGTTGCTATCTTGAAATAAATAAATTTGTACTCCATCTTTTTTTTCATGTGTTCCTACGTAGCAACTTTCTTTCATGTCCATTGTATTCTTTGTATTGCTACATTGAAACAAGAACACAATAATTGGGCACAAGGATGGAGCCTTATGTGCCACATCTGAAAAAGCTGGAGTGCAATGTTCCCCAGCAAATACAATGTGTATGCCTGATACTAAGAGGTATGGTTACAAAAAACTCTGATCTGCATACGTTGTCCAATTTGTCCAACTATATGTTTTTCCCATAGTTGATGTGTTTCTATCGCTTGATAATTATCACACTAAGTGTTTCTCTATGAGGCATACAATTCTTTGATCCCTTTACTTTTCCTCTTCTATACTTATCTGTTCTCCCTTTTCCTTTTCCCCTCTATTATCCACTTTTGGTTCTATCCTTAGTCCCATGTCTATGCTCGCGGGTTCCTGGGACGACGAAGTGACAAATTACATATCCATCTATATCTTTAAATCATGAGTCCGACTGACCGCCATTCGTTTTCATACTTGGCGGATTTTATGGCTCCGGGTTCCTACGTAGGGGCCATTGAACTCTCATGCCCTGTGCTCACAGTATACATATTTCACTCGAAACTTCGGTCATCTACAATTCGACCCTAGACTCGAATCCCCAGGCCTCACTCTACCTATGATGACTCTGTCTGAATGCTTTCATATAAATGTGCCAAGTCGTATATTTTGTCTATTTCTTGTTGAGATAGATATAAAAACATCTCTTTTATCCAACCAGGGTCTGTTGAGATCCAGTTATATTCCATGGATGAAAATATTTTTCCCATAATTGATGTGTTTCTATAGCTTGATAATTATCAGAATAAGTGTTCTTGTGTGATGAATACAATTCTTTTCTCCCTTTATTTTTTCTATTCTATACTTACCTATTCTTCCCTTTTCTTCTTTCCCTGTATTATCCGTTTTTGGTTCTATGCTTAGTCTCATATTTAATCTCCCGGGTTCTCAGGGTAGAGAAGTGAGAAATTCTACATACGTCTATATCTTCACATCACGCGTCTGACCGACCGCGGTTCATTTCCACACTTAGCCAATTTTACGACCATAGGTTCCCCCGAAGGCATTATCGAACTCCCATGCCCTGTGTTCGGACATAAATCTTGCACCCAAAACTTTGGTTATCTACAATTCGACCCCAGACTCCTCGAACTCACAAGCCTCACTCTCCCTAGGATAAATCTGTGTGACTTCCTCCGTTTTTCTGTGATGCATAAAGTTATTTACTCCCTTTTGTTTCTCTTCTATACTTTCCACTTTTCCCCTTTTCTTCTTCCCCTCTATTATCCATTTCTTCTTCTATACATAGTCGCATGTCTATGCTTGTGGGTTCCTGGGGTTGCGGACTCAGAAATTCTATATCTTCTATATCTTCACATCACAAGTTCGACTGACTGTTGTTCATTTCCATACTTAGCCAATTTTATGCCCGTTGGTTCCTAACTAGGCCCTATGGAACTCTCATGCCCCATAGTCAATGTGTTTCTATCGCTTGACAATTATCAGACAAAGTGTTCTTGTGTCAAGCATAAAGTTATTCACTCCCTTTCTTTTTTTTCTCTTCTATACTTAGTGGCATTTCTACGATAGCGGGTTCCCAGGTGGCAAACTCACAAATTCTATATCCATCTATATCTTGACATCATGAGTCCGACTGACCTCTTTCATTTCCTTACTTAGCCAATTTTATGGCCGTGGGTTCCCGGGTAGGCGTTATCTAACTCTCATGCCCCGTGTTCAGAGTATACATCTTGCATCCAAAACTTGGGTGATCTACAATTCAACCATGGACTCCCAGGTTCAAAAAAGTACCAAAGCATTTTTCACTCCCCTCCATCCCTGCCACCTTCACCCCTTCCCAATGCACATTAATTATGATTTTAATAATGACATCTCACCACAGTTGTTCGAAACAATTGGCATTAATAAGAGAAAATCTCGAGGACATATCCCATTAAAATGAATTAATGGGAGAATATTATGGAATCTGATCAGTTTCTTTATTTCAATCTTGAATTCGCAAAAGAAATGTTGGTTATTTTAGTTTTTTTAAGGCATCATCATAGCAAGAATACAATATTGTGTTGGCCCACTATCATCTACAAAGGTGTTGACATGATGCCCCTCTTTAGTATTGTGCATATATTACAGGTTCGCATATTTGAGAGTATGCTTGCATATGAAAATGTTGCTCCACCCTTCCAATTTGAACATAATTTGCATTTGGGCCACAAAGAATACTAATAAAATAAAATAATATAAAAATTGTTTAAGTAAATATAAACAAATTATCTTCTAGCTTGAACCTGATTTTGTCAAGATCTAGGTATATTACATATCTGACAATGTTTTCTCCTCCTTTCCATACTTTCTCGATTTCTCTGCCATCTTCGCACACTTTCCCAATGCAAATTTATTGCGCTTTTATTATCTTTGAAAAGATTGGCATTAATGAGTGAAAAGTTGGATGACATCTCCCATTAAAAATAAATATTATCCTCCAGTGTTCATTATAAATACTATCATACAATTACATCCACATGTAGCAATATAAATAAATCTTCATCAGAACATTATATTTTTTCACAGGCACCCCACATGCACCCCAGTCACCTGAAGTAAGCCATATTTGGATCCATCAACTAAACCTCCCTATTATCAAATTGGTAGAGGTCAATATTATGGCATATGATATTGTTTTTTGTGTGCGTATCTTCAACTTGAAAAAAATGTTATTTACTTTAACTTTTTGAAGGAATTGTACCCCACCTTTCCATACTTAGTGGATTGTTTAGCTCATGTTCTCACAGATTCGTGGGTTCCTGGGCTTCTAGGTGCAGAAAAGTTTTGAAGCAGTTTTCGCTGCCGTCCATCCACGCCAACTTTGCATGCTTCCAAATGCACATTAATTATGCCTTTATTAGTCACAACTCACGAGACAGATTGAAAATATTGGCATTAAAAGGAGAAAAGATCGAGGACATCTCCCATTAAAACACATTGAACCAAGATTTACCATAGATTATATTATGATGTTGCAGCATCCATTTTAAATACTATGAGGAACAAAGGAACATTATCATCACCTTATGGATGCAACTCGACAACATTTCTGTGGATATACCTTGAATATTTTGGGCACGAGGAATAGAGTTTTCAGTGGTCCATAGATTATGACTACTACTCATCCTCTTCTGCCCAGAAGAAAGTTATCTCGACATCTGGAATTGCAGTGGTCGATTGTGTCCCCAATTTTTTTTACTTTAAGGAGTTGGTCATGTGTTGCGTCGAGAACTATATTCCGAACCAACGGATTATCCATATGGGCAACCATTCTCAAGTCTCCCTATCACATCAAATACTTCGAAAGATGTTAATGCTTCCCAACCCAACGCCTACTTTCAAGGGAGAGAATTGCAAACATTTATTAAAGAAGCATGGTAATGAATTGGACCTCTTGTCGAAGTTCTTACAGAACCCAGAGGCTGCTCCCTAGGACATGGCCATATTAGAAGTTATTGCATTTAAAAACCTTTTTCGGAAAATTGCATGGCTTTTAACGAGCATAACAATACAATAAAGTGAAACCAACATCTCTCGGATGATTTTGTATATTTTATATTTTACGGTCAAGGAAAACGCCATCTTCAATTGCAACAAGTTGATTTCCATTGAAATCTCTTCCCAGTTATTGCAATACAGAAGGCAAAAGAAATTATTTATGTCATCTTACTTAATTTTCGCTGTGGCGAATTGCTATCCATTCCTTGGACTATCTATGTGTAAGAAGTTGAACTGTGAATTTGACCCAGTAACATTCTCATACCAGATATTATGGAGACACGATGCTTGCAAACATTTTTATAAAGTCTTTAATGATTTTGTTTCATTTTTTAAAGCATTGATATTTGGAAAGTATTTTCCCCGATTGTCTGGCCAGCTGACAATCTTCTTGGATAGGAAGGGCACACTAGAAGAAATGGAGAACTATAGTTTTATAAGGATTTTCAGGTCTAAACAAAATCCTTGCTTCCTTCCATGTCACATATCTGGTACAATGTTTTTTGTTGTAATAACAAAAAAATACATCTACTGGTTGCATTTTTCCCTTGAAAAAATAAATAGTCAATTCATCTCTCTGCCTTGGAAAGTCGGGGATTTCATGGTCAGGAACCACTTCAACAGTTCTTTCATTGACGCTATCCTGAATGAACTCAGTTCCAATATCAATGATTCACATAAGCAGAAATGAAAAGGACCGGATAAAAAAAGTGCCCAATTCTCGACTGCCACACCCAAGACCACAACATCTCAGAGCAGTATTCCAATGGCCTACCCAAGTAACAAAGTCACACATAGTTCTTCAGGCGGAGGAGGAGATAAGAACCCTCCCTCCGACAAAATAGAAAGTTGTCACAAACTTCCCGCGAGCAAAAAGAAGAAAACAATAGTCCAAGAACAAGAGGGACCGAGGGGAGAAATTGATATCCATGATCTCTCCCTCAAATATTTGGAACTAGAGATTGACATTGACAAAATGATCCCCGACGATGACCAGCTAGAGAGCACTGCTCCACACAATCATGGGATGGAAATAATTTTCATAGATACATTGGACAAATAAGAGTCTTTTGCATTTCAAAGCGCTTTTTTGGACAACGAATCCAAAAAAAGGATTATTGAAAAGATAGATGCAAATAATAAGAAAGGGAAATCTCGTTCAGAGATCAACCTACGCAACGTGCACCCTTCCAAGATTTTCGAGAGACACCGAGCTACTGGAGATGCTCTAGACAACTCTATCAACGGCCTTGAAATGGAAAACGTCATGTTAAAGGAGCGAATCAAAGAATTGGAGGAAACTCTAATGGCTCTTCCACTATTTTCTACTCCTTTGGCAATGGTTGGGCCCACCGCACCTGCGACAGAGTTAAAAGGATCAACAAGCCTTCTCACATCGGCCCGAGGCTATGTGGAAAATAATATAAACAAAAGAATGGAATTAATAACAAAAGCTTGAGAGATGTCAAATAATATGGTCTCTTTTGGAACAAGGGAACATGCTTTTCATGAGTATCTGCAAGTAGATCTCAAGTGTTGGAACAAATATTGAAAATTTCTAAACTTAGTGTCTCTTGCCAAAATTTATGTCAGTTGCGCCAGCTAGTTTTATAACCTTTTCGCCTGGCGTAAGATTTTTTAACCGTTAAATCCTTGCGTCATTTGGCGCAAACCTTTCCGCTGCAATAAAACCTCTAAACCTATCGCCATTTTCATCGAGCTTCTTTACCGTCAAAATCTCAAATCTTTGCATCACAATCGACCAAAATCTCAAAGATTTAAAGTTTCCCAAGATCTCCTATTGATCTTAGTTTGCAATTCCTTGATTGTTGAAATAAGTCTAAAAGTATCAAATGATAAAACCAAACTACAATTTTTTTTTTTTTTAATTATTTTATATAATTTTAAATTAACATTTTATTTTATTTTAAAGTTGGGTAAAAAAAAAAAAAAAATCGTTTAGCCAAACATTTGCACCAATACTCTTTTATAAAAATTATTGGGTCGACTACCCTCCATGTCCAATCTCAAAACTATCCAATGTAAGCCACACATGCCAAGTCACAAGACAACTCACACAAGACTTCAAGGAGAGAATCCACGGGAGGACCAAAGCCATGCACCATCTGTCCGAACATCAACAACGCTGAGTAAAACAGGTGCCATTGCCAGAATTAAGAAAGGAAGCCCTATATTTACGAGCCAGACCATCAAAGCCATAAAATCGACTGCCACAAAGCACACATGTGTTTGTTTTGAAGAGTGAATGCCTCCAAAATGCCAGTATTCATAGGGAAACAATTACATGGACGACTGTATTCTCTTTTATGCCCTGTTTCTTTTCCTAGGTCATGCCTTCATTCCAAAAGATTCCAATATCCCTCTGTGGAATATGAATGGTCTTATTGTGACAATTTTGGTTCACGCCGGGCTAGTCGAATTTATATATTACTGGACACGTAGAGCAGTACATCATCATTTTCTGTATAGCCTGCACCATTTGCATCACCACTCTTCCTTTGTAATAGAACCAACTGCATCTGTGGTGCATCCGTTTGCAGAACATGTATTGTATGCAACAATCTTCTCCATGTCTCAACTAGCTCGGGCTATCACCAATACTGTTTCCATTGGTGTTCTGTTTGGCTATCATTTATGGTTCGATTTAATGAATAATATGGGCCACCGCAACTTCGTGTTTCTCCCCGAGAGGGGCCACTGCAACTTCATGTACACACCCTCATTTCACTCTCTTCATCATTCTCAAGTGCACACTAGCTTCAGTCTTTTCATGCCAATCTATGATTATCTATATGGAACAGTAAAAAAATCTTATGATACTAATCTCTATGAAGCTTCATATGAATGGCGAAAAGAGAGCGTTGATTTCATATGCCTGACACATTTAACAAACCTGTTGTCGGTTTTTCATTTGCGTTTCTGTTTTTCTTCATTTTTTACAATGTCGTACTCTTCCAAATGGTATATTTGGATGTTGTGGCCTATCAACAACGCAACCATGCTGGTCTTATGGATTTTTGGACGAACATTCATCGCTGAAAAGAATCGGCTAGATCGACTACATATGCAAACATGGGTGATTCCAGGATACACTTTTCAGAACCTGAGATTCCAGAAGAAATTATTAAAGATCACCTGATCGTCCACATCATCGCCAGATTGATGCCTGTTGGGTACTTCAGAACTTCCAACCTGTGCCAAGTTTAACCACGCTCCACTTCGGGATTTTGACCACCGGAGGAATTTTAATAGCCACTCCTCCCTTCCCCCAAAGTCCGAAGGCTCGAATTCGGGGTTCCAATTATATGCATCAACGCCGATTGGTAGATTTCCGTCTGTCAAAGAAAAACGCAGAAGCCGAGCTATTGAGTATTCGTGCACGGGTGGAAAAGGAGAAACGTTGTGCATACAATTGGCAAGATGCGCCCGCAACGATCATTTTTGTTGCAGGTGTGTGTAGGAGGTTATGAAGCTGCAATCTGGATTCGGGGAAATTTATTGTTTTTACAGGAGGGAATTTCAGGCGTTTTTTCCCAGAGAGAGACAACAAATTTTCAATTTGGAAGAAATTATTGGGTGGCCCTGGTTGATCCTTCACTCAGGCATTTTCGTTACACGACCTCCAAATATTTTGTGAGGTGGTGAGACTCTGCATTAAATCTGATCATACCAAGAGACCATCCATGAACCAGATATGCCACTTGTCAAAGCTATTAATTTGAATGAGCAATAATGGTCAAACTTATTTCTCGAGGACAAAAGATGACTAGATTGATATTTCTTCTAGAAAATATGGCATACAGTGAAGTTTAGCATCGATTTTAAGAAGGTGGCAGATCACCTGGTCGAGACAGAATTCCAGGAAGGTGAATCATTTCCAAATTTTCTGGCAAGAAATCAATATTCAAATCATTTCCATATTTCTCTCAACAAATCAATATTTCTTTTAGATTATTGATAGAATTTTTGGCAAAATGATTGTGTAATGTAACGGGTCAATAGTTAATATTGTATTGACGATTTAAATAACCATTTTTGGGGAATCAAGAGGAGCGGGGGTGTTATCTCCTCAAATAAATTGATTGAGATTTTTCTTTTTAGGTGATAAGAGTGTGGTCCAAAAATCTATTTCTAAATTTCTTTAAGTGTGTTAGAGAGTCTATTTTCTGTAAATAAATTTGGAAAAAACATTTGATTTGGTTTTGTCAAGTAAAAGAGAGAATTTAAGGTTTCGGTGGTTTATGCGGGCTTGAAAAACGCTCATTAACCACCGAAAGCCTTCGATCTCGGTAGTTAAAAGGGAAAAACAAAAGCCCAGTAAACCACCGAAAAGGTTTCTACGTGGAAAAAGAAAAGCCTGTGCTTTTGCACATTTCGGCTCTCAGTTGGCACAATCATCAAATGGTAACCATCTTGATGGAATTGGTAAGGTAAGATGCTATCATTACACTTGATCAGGGTTTTGATGCTCTGTAGTCGTTTCGAACCACCACTTGTCATTTCACATGAAAGCTCGGCATAACACATAAATTTATGAGTTGATTTTCGGCGAACGATATTGTTGATGCACATGGCCTTTCATAACTTCAAGTCCCGAGAATATTTGCTCATAATGACTCCACTTAACCATGTTTTCAAATCCATTGATTTAGCAATCAAGTCCGAAGTTTTGTGCAATCCCGTGATTTCATTATCAAACCCACCCTGCAGTCAATTACCGTTTCGCTATATGAAGCTCGAGTTTTGTTGCTGGTCACCAATCCATATGTGATACAAATTTGAGAAGGCCCGAGTCTTCAGGAACAATCAACCAACTCATCAAATGCAGAAAGCTGGGCCAACTCTCAGGTCTGAGTTAGATGGAACGTGGTATCTGGAGGCACACCTTGAGGTGGCCGACTTTTTCAAACTGGTTGGCGTGTTCTCATACTGTGAGAAGCTTGAAGACTTTCACCAACAGCTCTCTGAAGCATTTGCATTATCATATGATGGGAGAACAAATGCTATAGGCAAGGAGGAATTCATGGTAGATGAAGCAGCCATCATTGAGATTACTTGTCTCCCTAGGACAGGGGAATGTTGGTTCAAGACCACTGTACTCGCGAACATATAGTTCAGATCATATTTACAACCTCAACATAAGAATCTCATATAGAAGAAAGACATACCAATGTCGTTTCTTGAGCCTAAATGGCAAGCTCTGTTGAAGGCAATTTTTGTATACATCACCTGTGAAGGCAGGTATAACATGGTTATGTCTTACCATTTCAAATTGTTGAATCATTTCACAGGCAGATCACCCATTAATTTACCCTTCTACGTGCACAAATCTAGACTCACAAAAATGGCCAGACAAGTCAAGGTGAAGCCTACCAAAGTGGCCAACAGGTTGTCACATGAAGGGTTGATTACACTCATTGTTAAAGAGTCCTTGAAGAAGAAACAAGTGGACTGGAATTACTTCCTATTTTGGAATGAGTTCTAAACTAATTTTCAACAGGATGAAAAGGGGAAGAAGTCTACTGCTAAGAAGTCCATCACCCCTAAGAGCAGTGGAAGAAAAAGGAAGGCCATCTCACCTCCAAGAGAGCCAACATAATCATCCTCTACCAAAATAAAAAGAACCAAAAGGAAATTACAGTTTGTTAAACAGGGAGAGAAGACCGAGGATCTTGCTGAAGGAGATAACCCTCTGAACTTACCATACAGTGACTCAGAGCCAGAACAAGAGTTAGTAGAGACACAGGGTGACAAACAAGCTGAGAAATTTGCAGAAGATTATCCCAACTTGCCCTCACCAACTCCTCCAGATGAACACAGTCAACCATTAGCAAAAGATTCTTCAAGCAAACCTAAAGCATCCAAGACTCAGAAAATCAATAAACTTCTGAAACAAATCTATGAGATGAAAGTTTTAGAAAGAGTCATTAAAAAGACAAATGTAGAGTTGACTGAAAGAAATGTAGAACTTTATAACATGAACCAAAATCTCAAGGAAAAGCATGATAAAATCAAGGACACGAACATGGTGCTGATAAGAGAGAATATGAAGCTGTACAGGCAGCTTAGACTTCTGAAGCTAAAGATAAAAGAATCCCAACCTACAGCTCAGGATCATTCAAGGTTAGAAACCATGGCAGAATTGGTTACTTCAATAGAGAAGGAAATAAAGCCTCCTATACAACATATTGAGGTTTCCAACCCTGTAAAAGGAGGAGGAACATCACCAACGACACTCTAAACCTTCAACAAATCAGCAAGGTAATACATTTTTGCATTTTTTTAGTTTTGGGCAAGCTTGACTTTCGGTGGTTAAGGAGGATCTGAAAAGTGTTCATTAACCACTGAAAGAAGAGCTTTCGGTAGTTAAGGCACCCAATTTTTACCACTGTTAAATACCAAAAGCTTGTCACTGCTAGATTTGTTGAAATTTTGCACAGATCAAGGTTTTACTAATCCAAATCATTTGAAAACACTTGTAATGGATAGATGTTGAATTATAGAGTTAGATTTAAGATCCATTTTTGGTGTATAAGGATTAGAAAAAGTATCCAAGTTAGTTTTGGTACCTATTTTGGTGGCAACAAATTAGGATTTTTGCACAACTCAGCAAATTCGAATTCTATCTCTTGGAAGAGTCATCAATTAGCCTTGGAAGGCTTATTTGCACTGCACACGGATTATACAAGATCTGAAGACCATGAAATGTGGAATTGACCTCATTTTGAGGATCATTCCTTATCTTTTGCAATTTAGTTTTGACTTTCTATCTTTAGCATATCTGATCCATTCTTTTAGGATCTGAAAACTGTATTGTAAAGCTATAAAGATGAAGACAGAAGATGAACTATTGGTTCGATTTTGAGTTCTATATTCTATTTTTTTTGTATGAAAGACATTTTCTTTAATATATCAACCTTGCAAGCTTCTTTCATTTTTTATTGTCAGACCCTCCTTCATCTGTGTCTATGCATATGAGTTGAATTCATTCTTTTGTCTCTGTTTAATGGTCCTATGGTAATTTTCATCTTACTTTTGATTGTTAAGCAAGAATCATAAGCATATTTGGCTAGTTTGTTGACCCATCATATATATGGTTTATGTATGTTTTGGTTAACCAATTGATTTTCTTATCCATTTGTTATACAAATCTATTTAATAAATAGATCTTGAAGGCCTTGTATTGCATGTATATAGTTAGACTGTCTCGAAGATACAATCCATAGATTAAGATATTCATCTTGATCCAAACCCACACCTATTATTGAGAAAATAGTTTCCAAAAGATTAAGTTACCAGGCATCTCTGACTTACAGCCTAGGAGAGTTTCCTGGAGTGATAACAGGGGGAAACAACCCAAGAGACTTTTGGAGGGCTGGGTTTGTAATTCTGTTCCTTTCAACAAATGTAGAACAAAAGTTAAGAGATTCTAAACCTCGTCACTGTGTAGTTTTCTCTTTTCTTGTATCGTTTTCTCAGGTTTACATTGATTCTTTCTTCCTTCTTTTACATATTCAGTTTGTAATGGCTCTAATTCAGTAATACCTCTTCTTTGGTCATTTATTGGGTAGCCTGTTAGGTTCATCTTTTTCTCTGTTTAAGCTGTGAGAAAAACAAGACCTGTAGCTTGACTATTTCTGCCTAGATTACAAGTTATATATGTGCACAAATATTTTATTTTTTTGTCTTGCTGTGAGTGAGATAAGACTTATGTGCAGGTATTTCAAGCCATTTTTCATTCCTCTATTGAAATAAATATTAGAATTATCAGAATTAGATACCTAACTCTTTGTTTCAGTCTTCCTCACCCCCTATCTTCTATCCATCTTCCTTATTTCAATTAAATTAGGAAAATGAGGTCATGCCTCTTCTTTTTTGATTTATAAATGATTGAAAGGGTTGTTTCAGACATAGTTCTAGAAGCCTCATATGACTAATCAAACAACAAATTATTATTTCATTCAAAATTTTCTAAGTCTTGGCTCTATTACAGCCTAGAGTCAACTCTTGCGACAACATATTTTGGCGTCATTGCTGGGAACGAAGAAACAAAGTTCTTCTCCCCTGGGATATGACAAAAGTTTAGATCTATTCCTTGATGGTGGACAAGGGATATTCATTCAATTGGATGTGATCATTAACCTCACGACTCCTTGGTTTGAAGACTCTACATGATTCATTGGCAAATCTGTTGTTTTCAAAATGTCAAATTTGTTCACTGTGAGATTTTCTCCTCTGGACTTTACAAATGTTTATGGTTTTCCAAACGTTGTTCCAGACATTAAAATTTGGGAAGATGTCCTTCCTAAATTTGGAGGATATGTGGATGAAAATCTTGCTCAACACTTGTTTGAATTTCACAAGCTCATGGATGAATTGGATGTACATCATGAAGATGTCCTCATGAAACTATTTATGTTTTCATTGGAAAGAGATGCTAGAAATTGGTATAAATCTTTACCCCATTCTAGTATTCCTTAATTGAAAGATTTTCACACAGTTTTTCATCAACATTGTAAGAGAATCTATTCAGATGAAATCCTTTTTGAAGAGTACTGCAATATAGAATTAATAAAACAAAAAAATCAAACAAATTCTCTTGAAGGGGAGGAAGAAATGTAAGAAATTTCTCAAGTTGATGGAGATGATTAGCATGAGGAAGAGTTTGTTGATAAAGAAGTAGAATATGATAGTGCTTGTGATCATATTCAAGAAGAATATCAAACAAAACTCCATGAAGATGAAGTAGAAGGGTCAAAAGGCTTTCAAACCGATCACAACCAGATTTGCTGCAGTAGTGAGGAGGAAAACACTTTTTTAGAGGAAGAGCTAGATTCAAGTTCATTCATATATGACTCTATTTTTAATTCTGTTGTTCAAGAGGAATACTTTTAGAAAGAGTTTTTTAATATTAATGATGTTGAAAATAGTTCAATTGTACAACATGATAATGAAATCGTTGTTCGAGATCTTCATGAATACCAACAACTCATGGAAGGCCATATACAATCATTGTTTGTTGATATAGAACATAGTCATTTTGCTATCGAAAAATCCCTTCCTTATCAGTTTCATGATCAAGTAAAGGCCTTGAAATATGACTAATTGTATGTTGCCAAAAGCCATTTCATGAAGAGTTTCAGGAGGATTGTAATCATCCAAATGTAATTGAGATTTCAGGTATGACCACTATTGTAAATCTTCATGAAAATCATTCTGTTGATATTCAAGCGTCTTTTCTAGATTCTCACAAAACAAAAAATTCTGAAAGTCAATGTTTCAGAACGTGCTATGAGCAGCCTGTTTATGATGAGTATCTAGAAGATGAAGAAGAGAAGATTTTTTCCTCATCACGCATGAAAACGTACGACGATCCTCCTTTGTTTGATGAATATGATGAAAGTGTTTCTGAAGACGATGAGCAAAAAGAAAATTTGGTTCAACATGAAAGCAATCGACAACATCATAAAATAAATAAGCCTATGTATGACATCCATCAAGAAGATATTTGGACAACAGACGAAGGGTATAATCATGGGTTACTGAAACAATTGATCTCTCCTTCCTGTTTTGGAACTATTAAGCAACAAACCAGTAAGTTTCAATGCGACATTTTTTTGTGAGAAGAAGAAAAAATCAGCAGTGGGCAAAGTTTGCAAAGGCATTTCATACAAATTGCCCAACATGAGGAGGTATGGATTAATTGCAAAATTGGTATATCTATTCCCTTTTACGATCCAGTAGCAGTTTATATGGAGTCGGAATGGGGCATTAAATTTTATATTTCTAACTTCTTGAGGTTTGAATTTCAAAACTGTAAGTACCTTCTCCCAAGGTATGTTTTGAAATTTGTAGCTGCTCTTATCGTTTTTATGCTCAAATATGGAAGCATAATTAAGTTTGTTAGTTGGATATTCTCTTGGTTGATTTGGAAATTTTCCTATACTTGAACAAAGAAGTGATATCAATTAGAGTAGGTGATGTATATATATAAGCTTGACTTCGAGCATGAGAGTACAACAGTGGTTTTTAGTATGTTTCCAGTTCATTTTGGCATCCAATATGGTTCTGTTTTAAAGCATTATGACTCCATAACCCAATGAATTCATAAGCAGTTTTTGTTTCGGGAAGGCGCAAGTAAAATGAGAGGGTTCAGAGTTTGATACTGTTGATTTTAGGTCTACCAATAGATGAAGGCACGTGGTCTACTGTTCTTGGTTCTTTACAAGAAATCACCATCCCTAGATGGAGCCTACGTTGGAACAAACATTGAAAATTTCTAAACTTAGTGTCTCTCGCCAAAATTTATGTTAGTTGCACCAGCTAGTTTTAGAACCTTATCACTTGGCATAAGATTTTTTAACCATTAAATCCTTGCGTCATCCGGTGCAAACCTTTTCACTGTAGTAAAATCTCTAAACCTATCGCCATTTTCGTCGAGCTTCTTTACCGTCAAAATCTCAAAGCCTCGCGTCACAATCGACCAAAATATCAAAGCTTTAAAGTTTCCAAAGGTCTCCTATTGGTCTTAGTTCACAATTCCTTGATTGTCGAAATAAGTCTAAAAGTGTCAAATGATAAAACCAAACTACAAGTTTTTTTTTATTATTATTTTAAAATTATTTTATATAATTTAAAATTAATATTTTATTCTATTTTAAAGTTTCGTAAAAAAAGAGAAAAATCATTTAGCCAAACCTTTGCACCAATCCTCTTTTATAAAAATTATTGGGTCGAGTACCCTCCATGTCCAATCTCCAAACTATCCACTGTAAGCCACACATGCCAAGTCACAAGACAACTCACATAAGACTTCAAGGAGAGAATCTACGGGATGACCAAGGCCATGCACCATCTGTTCGAACATCGACAACATCGAGTAAAGCAGGTGCCATTGCCAAAATTAGCAAAGGAATCCCAATCTTTACGAGCCAGACCGTCAAAGCCATAAAATTGACTGCCACAAAGCACACAGGTGTTTGTTTTGAGGAGTAAATGCCTCCAAAATGTTGTTCTTCACAGGGAACCAATTACATGGACGAATGTATTCTCTTTTATGCCATTTTGCTTTTCCTAGTTCATGTCTTCATTCCAAAAGCATCCAATATCTCTCTATGGAATACAAAAGGTCTTATTGTGGCAATTTTGGTTCACGCCGAGCCATTCAAATTTTTATATTACTGGACACGTAGAGCACTACATCATCATTTTCTGTATAGCCTGTACCATTTGCATCACCACTCTTCCTTTGTAATGGAACCAATTGCATCTATGGTGCATCTGTTTGCAGAACATATCTTGTATGCAACAATATTCTCCATGTCTCAATTAGCTCGAGCTATCACCAATAATGTTTCCATTGGTTTTCTATTTGGCTATCATTTATAGTTCGATTTAATGAATAATATGGGCCACTGCAACTTCGAGTTTCTCCCCGAGAGGGCATTTAAGAATTTTTCTCTTTTGAAATACTTCATGTACACACCCTCATTTAACTCTCTTCATCATTCTCAAGTGCACACTAACTTTAGTCTTTTCATGCCAATCTATGATTATCTGTATGGAACAGTTGACATATATTCTGATACTCTCTATGACACTACATGTGAAGGGTGAAAAGAGAGCGTTGATTTCGTATGCCTGATGCATTCAACAAACCTGTTGTCAGTTTTTCATTTGCATTTCGGTTTTTCCTCATTTATTGCAATGCCATACTCTTCAAAATGGTATATTTGGATGTTGTGGCCTATAAACAACACAACATTCCGCTCTTATGGATTTTTGGATGAGCATTCATCACTGAAAATAATCGGCTAGATCGACTACATATGAAAACATGGGTGGTTCCAAGATACACTTTTCAAAACATGAGATTTCGGAATAAATTATTAAATATCACCTGACCATCCACATCATCGCCAGATCGATGCCTGTCAGGTACTTCGGACCTTCCAACCTGTGCCAAGTTTAACCATGCTCCACTTCGGGATTTTGACCACTGGTAGAATTTTAATAGCCACTCCTCCCTTCCCCCGAAGCCCAAAGTCTCGAAGTCTGGGTTCCAATCATACGCATCAATGTCGATGGAAAGAGTTCTATTTATCAAAGAAAAATGTAGAAGCCCAGCTTTTGAGTATTCGTGCAAGTGTGGAAAAGGAGAAGTGTTGTGCATACAATTGGCAAGATGTGCCCACAATGATCATTTGTGTTGTAGGTGTGTGTAGGAGGTTATGAAGCTGCAATCTAGATTTGGGGAAATTTATTGTTTTTACAACATGGAATTTCTAGCATTTTTTCCCAGCGAACGACAAGAAATTTTTGGATTTGGAAGAAATTATTGACTAGCCCTGGTTGATCCTTCACTCAGGCATTTTTTTTTACAGTGACCTCTAAATAGTTTGTGAGGCGGTGAGACTCTGCATTAAAGATGATCATACAAAGAGACCATCCATGAACCATATATGCCACTTGTCAAAGATATTAGTTTGAATGATCGCAATAATGGTCAAACTTATTCCTCGAGGATAAACACTCACTATATTGATATTTCTTCAAGAAAATATGACATACGGTGAAGTTTAGCATCGATTTTAAGAATGTGGCAGAGCACCTAACAACGATAGAATTTCAGGAAGGTGAATAATTTCCATATTTTCTGGCAAGAAATCAATATTCAAATCATTTCCATATTTCTCATAGCAAATCAAGATTTCTTTTAGATTATTGATAGAATTTTTGGAAAAAAAAATGTGTAATGTAACAGGTCAATAGTTAATATTGTATTGACGATTTAAATAACCATTTTTGGGGAATCAAGAGGAG
>ML782222.1:362636-374172 GCA_009831015.1 Picea engelmannii | reverse complement strand
CCTCGTCACTCTGTAATTTTGTCTTTTATTGTATCGTTTTCTTAAGTTTACATTGATTCTTTCTTCCTTATTTTACATATTCAACTTGTAATGGATCTAATTTAGTAATACCTTTGTTGTGGTCATTTATTGGGTGGCCTGTTAGGTTCATCTTTTTCTTTGTTTATGATGTGAGCAAAACAAGGCCTATTGCTTGACTGTTTCTGCCTAGATTACAAGTTATATATGTGCGCAGTTCTTTTGTTTTTCTGTCTTTCTGTGAGTGAGATAAGACTTATGTGCAGGTATTTGAAGCTATTTTTCATTCCTTAGTTGAAATAAATATTATACTTATCAGAATTATATACCTAACTCTTTGTTTCAGTCTTCTTCATCCCCTATCTTCTATCCATCTTCCTTATTTCAATTAAATTAGGAAAACGAGGTCAGACCTCTTCTTTTCTGATTTATAAATGATTGAAAGGCCTGTTTCAGACCTAGTTCTAGAAGCCTCATATGACTTATCAAACAAAAAATTATTATTTCATTCAAAATGTGCTAAGGCTTGGCTCTATTACATCCTAGAGTCAACTTTTGCAACAACATCAAGAACAAGAAAGGTCTATACCTCAATGCAGTTTTACCATTTGGTGTTAAAGTTATTGGTATGCCAAAATTCATAAGAAGACAATAGGATCGCCCTTCCTTGGATTGAATAGACCATCTAAACACTTGTTGGAAAGAAAAGGTAAAGAACTTGAATGGTATCGTTCAAGAATGTAGCCATGCCATATCTAGAAGAGACAAACTATTCAAGAAGCTAACTGAGATAGATCTAGAGGCCAGCACCAATGAAGTCCAGGACACGAAATTGATATTCAGCTCATTGTTTTTAACCAAGCAAGCATTTGATGATCAAGTTCATATCTATAAAATACTATCATTTGAAAATTTATATGGCATTCTTGAATATGGTGAAGATGACGTGAAAATATGGCTAGTCGGTTATGCGATTAAAAGCCAAGATATTCAAGAAGCATTTCACAACCTGTCTATTGATCAAAGGGACTTGGAAATTGAATTCTTCAATATAAAAATCTGGCATGAAATCAACGTGGCGCCCATGAGGAGCTACATCGAAGAATGGTTCAAAAAGGATGTCGACCAGATTATCAAGGAAGGTCAAAGCTGAGAAAAGCTATAAAAGGAAATCAATGAGAAAATGACAAGGCATGGGACACCATCATAGTAAGTTGATACTAGTCACATTATTCTGTCTTCATCCACTTACTCTAACAAAGCTTTAACCAAAAACTGATAATTTTCTCTTTCATTTTTCCAGGTCTTGTTGTTTTCCATCGCCGAATTTATTCTTTCTACAAATTTCATTCTTGTACATATTTTCCTTGTAGTCCGCGACAATCCCAATCCCAATCATTCTAGCAAACTCATTTTTACTTCTCAGAATATGTACTAAACTATATATGTTTTTACAAATTCGAAGACAACTATTTTTGGGAAATATTCTCAAATGTATTTTGTGACCTAGTTTATCTAAATATAAATATTTGAGGTGGTTCTATGGTGATATTCAATGTTAGGTGTTGTTATTTGAAATTTGTATTTCTTCTTAAAATTAACTCATTTCCATGTACATGTTCCTGTTCTATATTGTGCATATATTGCAGCTTCCTATATTTCAAAAAATTCTTCGATATACAAAATGTAAAGTCATATATTGTTTTATCTATTGCTTGTGGGTTAGAGAAAAAATTGTGAGCCCAAAAAACAATTCAAATTTGAACATGGTTTACATTTGGACCACAAATAATTTATTAAGATACATTAATATGAATACATTTTAAACAAATATAAAAAAAATCCCTTTAAACTCGAACCTGACTTTCTCGGGCTCCTGGATTTCTCGCGGGTTGACCGGTTAGTGGACTGCTAGATCCTCATCTCCATCTATATCTTCACATTAGGAGCTCGATCGACTAGCGCCCCTTTCAACACTTATACAATTATCTCACAGCGGCATCCCAACTTAGCACTATTGAATTCTTATGCCCCATATTTCGTGATATACATCTTGCACCCAACACTTCTGTGATATACATTTTTTACCCAACAAGTCTATGATACACATTTTTCATCCAATACTCCCATCATTTAAAATTCAACCCTGGACCACTGGAACTCGCAAGCTTCACTATACCCAGGTTCACAACTTTCAAAACATTTTTTGCTCTCTTCAATCCCGACCACATTCCTTCCATCCTCAATGCATATTGATTATGCTTTTTCTAGAGACAACTCAGTGCACAAGTTCACTTATTTGCATTAACAAGAAAAAAATGTATTCAACAACGATTTACAGGAGCCCGACGACCCCCGGGTTGGCGTTATTATAAATCTTGCACCCAAAACTTTCGTCATCTACACTTCTGCCATATACATCTTGCACCCGAAACTTCAGTCATCTACAATTCATCCACAAATTTGAACATGGTTTACATTTGGACCACAAATAATCTACTAAGATACATTAATATGAATACATTTTAAATAAATATAGACAAAATATCTTTAAACTTGAACCTCACTTTCTCTAGCTCCTGGATTGGTCACGGGTTCCTAGGTTATCTCATCTCCATATATATCATCACATCATCATCCCAAACGATCACCGTCCCTTTCAACACTTAGCCAATTATCTCACTTTCGGGTCCCGACTTAATGCTATCTAATTCTTATGCCCCCTGTTCCATGATATACTTCTTGCACACAACACTTCCATGATATACATTTTACACCCAACACTTTTGTGATTTACAATTCAACTTCGGACTCCTAGAATTCGTTGTTCACAAAAATTTCAAACCATTTATCACTCTCTTCAATCCTCACAACATTTCCACCCTTCCCAATGCACATTCATTATGATTTTACTAGTGACAACTCAACACACAGGTTCGCTATTCAACCGCGATTTACGGTAGTCCGACCAACCGTCGTTTCTTTTCATACCCAGCCAATTCTATGGTCGTAGGTCCCTGGGTTGGCACAACCAAACTCTAATTCCCCATGTTCCGTGGTATACATCTTCCACCCTAAACTTTCATGATATACAACTCCATACTTAACCAACTTTATTGCGACAACCTTCATTATACCTGGGTTCACAAAAATTTCAACCATTTATCGCTATGTTCAACTCTCGCCACAATCCCGTCCTTCCTAATGCACATTTATTTTTCTTTTACTAGCAACAACTCAGCACACAGGTCCGCTTATTGGCATTTATAAGCAAAAAACGCATTCAACAACGATTTACGAGAGTCCGACTGACCCCCAAGTTGGCACTATTATAAATCTTGCACCCAAAACTTTCGTCATCTACAAGTCTGCAATATACATATTGCACCCAAAACTTCTGTGGTCTACAATTTGTCCACATATTGGAACATGGTTTACATTTGGACCACAAATAATATATTAAGATACATTAATATAAATACAATTTAAATAATATATTTAAACTTGAACCTGACTTTCTCGAACTCGTCGATTCGTCCTATATCATCACATCATGAGCTCGACCGACCGCAGTCTCTTTCAACACTTAGCCAATTATCTCTCCACGGGGTCGTGACTTAGCGCTATCAAATTCTTATGCCCCGTGCTCTGTGATATACATTTTGGTTCGCTTATTGGCATTTATAAGCAAAAAACACATTAAAAAACGATTCAAGGTAGTCTGACTGACCCCCGGGTTGGTGCTATTATAAATCTTGCACCTAAAACTTTTGTCATCTACAAGTTCGCAATATACATCTTGTACCCAAAACTTCTGTGGTCTACAATTCGTCCACATATTGAAACATGGTTTACATTTGGACCATAAATAATCTATTAAGATACATTAATATAAATACAATTTAAATAAATATAGACAAAATATCTTTAAACTTGAACCTGACTTTCTCGAACTCGTGGATTGGTCCTATATCATCACAACATGAGCTCGACTGACCACAGTCCCTTTCAACACTTAGCCAATTATCTCTCCACGGGGTCGCGACTTAGCACTATCAAATTCTTATACCCCATGTTCTGTGATATACATGTTGGTTTGCTTATTGGCATTTATAAGAAAAAAATACATTCAACAATGATTTACGAGAGTTCGACCGACCCCCGGGTTGGCGCTATTATAAATCTTTCACTCAAAACTTTCGTCATCTACAAGTCCGCGATATACATCTTGCACCCAAAACTTTCGTGGTCTACAATTTGTCCACATATTGGAACATGGTTTACATTTGGACCACAAATAATCTATTAAGATACATTAATATAAATACAATTTAAATAAATATAGACAAAATCTCTTTAAACTTGAACCTGAATTTCTCAAAGTCGTGGATTGGTCCTATATCGTCACATCATGAGCTCTACCGACCACATTCCCTTTCAACACTTATCCAATTTTCTCTCCATGGGGTCGCGACTTAGCGCTATCGAATTCTTATGCCCCCTGTTTCGTTATATACATGTTGCAGACAACACTTCCATGATATACATTTTCCACCCAACACTTCCGTCATTTACAATTCGACCCGAGTTCACAAAAATTTCAAACCATTTATCACTTTCTTCAATCCCTGCGACATTCCTGCCCTTCCCAATGCACATTCATTATCATTATACTATCGATAACTCAACATACAGGTTCACTCATTGGAATTAATAAGAAAAAAAGGCATTCAAGTTGCTTTTCATATCTAGTCAATTCTATGGCTGCCGGTTCCAGGTTTGGTGCAACCAAACTCTCATTCCCCGTGTTCTGTGATATACATCTTTCACCCTAAACTTCCTTGATCTACAATTCCATACTTAGCCAACTTTATGGCCACAACCTTCACTATACCCAGGTTCACAAAAAATTCAAACCATTTATCGGTCTCTTCAACCACCCGCCACATTCCCGAGCTTCCCAATGCACATTCATTATGATTTTACTAACGACAACTCACCACACAGGTTCGCTTATTGGCATTAACAAGAAAGAAACACATTCAACTACGATTTACGGGAGTCCGACCCACCGTCATTTCTTTTCATACCTAGTTGTCGGGTTGCCGTAACCGAACTTTCCTTCCCCCTTTTCCGTGATATACATCTTGCACCCAAAACTTCGGTGATCTACAATTCCATAATTATCCAACTTTATAGCTGCCAATCCTTGGGTTGGCGCTATTATAAATATTGCACCCAGAACTTCCGCCATCTACAATTCCATGATGTACATCTTGCACCGAAAACTTTCATGCTCTACAATTCCTCCAGCTCACAAGCTTCACTCTACCTAGTTTCACAAATATTTCAAAGAATTTATCACTGCCTTCCATCCTCACTACCTTTGCACCCTTCCCAATGCACATGGATTATACTTTTACTAGTGACAACTCAACACACATGTTCGAAAAAGATTGTCACTTCTTTTCTTAGTGACAAATCACCATACAAGTTCGAAAGGATTGCCAATGCACATTAATTATTAAATTACTATTCAATGTAATTTCAGTATACCTTTTCATATTTACAATTTTCTTTATCATTTCATTTCTAAAAAGAATTTGAACATAATTTTTTAATATTTTTTTAACATCTATTATAATTATTGTTTACTTACCGTACTATTAGTTTCTGTTTTTTTAACAATATTACTCGAATCTCCCCATTTTCCAAAAATCACATTATGAGCTACTTGGCAGGGACTATGCTGCCACACAACACTTGTTTATGATTTGAGATTTGATATTTATTGATGATGGGTGGAGTGTCTATTAAAAATGTTGTAGTTAAGATTTAAGATTTAACTTATTTAAGATATAAGATTTGATATTTATTGATGATGGGTGGAATGTCTATTAAAAATGTTGGATGTTTAGAAACTTAATACACAGTTTATTTCCAAAATTACAAGCAACATAGAAAGACTTAAGATCTTAAAAATATTTTAGCTATCACTCTTAAATGGAAAGACGTTATTAATAAATATTTACTTACACTTAGTTTCATTTAATAAATAAAAGGTTAAGGTTTAGTTGATCTTTAATCGCGTATCACAGTTAACCAAATCCCTTTGTCAAGCCATTTTCCATCTGTTAGGCTTTCTCGCGCGTGATTGTTGAATGAGATGGGTTATGTGGTTGAAATTGCACCTTGCCACGAGACTTTTTAAGTATGGAGTGGGATAACTTGTGAGCAATCTTCCCTCCCGAGTTACTTTTCCGGCAGGGTTTCCGACATCCCCTTTTTAAATTTCCGGCCTATCTAGAACTCTGATTGATTTTCTGAGCATATGGGTTGGTTTAAAATGGGGTAAAACCCCTAGGTTAAGGTTATTAAATGCATGGAACTTTGATCCATGCAAAATTCAAACCACCCCTGAAAATTTGGCCAGATTCAGGCTCGTTTTTTTGCCTGAAAAGATGAACTTTGGAGGGAAGATTGCTCCCGAGTTAGCCTACTCCTTTTAAGTATCAAGTATGGATGAAGTAAAAGAGATATTTATCAAAGGTATTTTATAAATGTTGAAATTTTCTTTTGTTTTTTATAATAAAATTTATAATAATTTTTTTATTATTTCTATTTAATAATTTAATAATTGATTTTTAATAAATTTTTAATCATTTTTAATTTAAATTTCAGTTTAAAATGATATTTATAATTATATATTATATTTATCATTTTTAATGATTTTTAATTTTATATTATAATGGTATATAAAATGTTTTTAAGGGTAATAATACTTCTCTACCGAGATAATACTTTTCTGTGGTTTTTAAATTATATTTCTGTTGTTTTGAATGAGTTATTTTATTTCTAACATTCTATATTTGCGGTTTTGAGCCGAAATAATACTTCTCTTTGTTTTTTACGTTTTTTACCTAGAATAATTTTTGTAGTTTCTGGTGAGTCACTTCAACCAATTGAGAAATTGGACATGTGAAATGAGGTGAGTCACTTTTTACTTTGCTTCAATTTTAATTTAAAATATGTAAAGATATTTAAATATATTTTATTTATTTTTTATTTTAAGTTTCATAAGTAAAAGTTGATTTGAGAGATAAAGTCAATCCAAAATAATAATTGTTTCATTTTTTTTTCTCTTCTTTTCAATATGAGCACTCCACCACCTATTCCAAAAACTCACCCTAACAAGGGAAGGGCCCCCAAAATCACCCTAGAGGTCCTTTAAGATTATATGGAATAAGTAGAAAAAAGAAGAGAAGAGAGAGATTCGAAAATCCAAATAGAGTTAGAAACATTAGAAAAAAGGAGTGAAGAAAGAAATGTAAAACTCCAAATAGAGCTAGAGGCAATGATTGATAAAAAAAAATTAAAGATACCATTCAAACTTAAATAGAGGATATATTCTTAGGGTTCAAGAGTGAGTTGCAGACAATGAATGATAGGTTCAAGAAGTGGATAAACATAAACAATCAAACCAAGAAAGAAGGGTTGAAGAAAATCACAACTTGAGAGATAGGATTAAAGAGCTAGAAGAAAAACTAACTGACAATTTGACCCTCAGTAATGTGGAAAACAAATTGGATTTCAAACCCATCAAAGAGGAAATTAATAAGATAATCGAACTGGACAATGAGCTTAACAAAAATTCCTTGAACCTAATAATTGTTGGTATAAAATCACAACACGAGGAGGATACACTAGAAATAGTAAAATAAGAATTAAAGAATAAATCACAAATTGATACAACTTACCTCATATAAGCTAAGAGGATAGGAAAAATAATTGATCACAAAGATAGGTTGATCGGTGTCAAAGTAAGACCAACATGAATTAAGGAAAGAAGTTCAAAAGGTAAAAGAAGCCAAGAAAGAAGGAAAATGGGCAATAATTAGAAATCAAAAAGCTATTGTTAGGGATAGAGATGAGAAGGATAATAATAAATAGGAATTTGGGACACTCGTGATCCTTTTTTGGAACTATCGTGGCTTTCCATGGCGCAAAGGTCCTATGATAAGTTGGATCCTGAGTGATATTGATATTATCTGTCTAGTTGAAACTTGGGAGCATGCGGATTCTAAGGTCCCTAACATAGAAGGATTTGTCTTATGGTCGTCATGGAACAAAATATCCCACCGTAAAGGGATAGTGGGAATATCTTGTTATATTAGAAAGAATATTTCTTCTCACATTCAACTTCATAATATTGACCCTCTCAATCAATACATTTGGATAGAAATTTCAGATACCAATGCTAAGAAGATGTATATAGAAATTTGATATTTTGCACCTATTAATTGTACTTTTTATAATAAAAAAAATCTAGATAACAATTGTCCCTATAATAATTTAGAACAAGATATTTATAGTTTGAAAAATGAAGCTAATATCCTCCTTCTAGGAGACTTTAATGCTAAGACTGCAACTAAACAAGCTACTCTTTTAAGTAATGAATCCAACCATAATATTTGATGGCTAGATGATGACCTTGTTTTATCTAATAGTTACAAAAGAAGCTATGAAGTCCTAATTGAGAATGTGTTTGGTACTGAGTTGGTCAAGCTCTGCAGCTCTCAAGACCTAATAATTTGCAATGGAGTAATGAAGTGGACAAACTCCAACTAGATGACTTGTATTTATGGGCTAGGTAGTAGTGTTGTAGATTATGTGATATCTGATATCCCCGTTTCCAACCAAATATCAACTTTTGACCTTTTAAATGACCATGAACTTGACTTTGATCATAAATCTTTAACCCTAACTCTAAACTTTTCCATGCATAGGAGTGCCATTGAAGAGAATTTTGATAATCAAAGGAATTTGTGCTTTGACAAAAGTAAAGTTGACATTTTTCTTAAAGGATTTAAATAGTAAATTAAATATCCGAACTTATAAGAACAACATTGAATAACTATATCATAATTTTACAACTACCCTTTCCACTTCTATTAACAAGCTCTCTTTTGAGATTTCCTATAAAAAGAATAATAGAACGGCCATCCCTTGGTATGATAAAGAATGTAAAATTTCTAGGAAATCCATTAGGGACGATTCTAATGAGTCCTTAAAACTTGATAATATCAATACGTACAAAGCCCTAATTAAACGGAAAATTTTTTTACTATATAAATAAAAGACAAGAACAACTTTCACAACTATACAAGCTGGATCCTAAGAAGTTCTGGAGTCAAATTCTAAAACTCAATACTAAAGAAAATAATAGGATTCCCTTAAGGGATTGGAATTCCTACCTTAAAAGTCTTTACTAGTTCCCTATTTCCATGGAAACCATTCCTATTGTCCTTACAAAGGAATAATTTTTTTATTAGATGACATAGAGTTCGGGGTTAAGCAACCTGAAAATGGGAAAGCGAAGGACATTGAAGGCTACCGAGATGGAATTTTTAAAATCGGAGGGCCAATCCTTATCCCACACATACACAATATCTTCAATTTAGAATTCAAGCAACGCTTCCCTAAACCCTGGATGCAAAGCCTCATTGTTCCTATTTTTAAAAACCAGGATAGAAACATTCCCTCTAATTATAGGACCATTATGATTAGCCCGATTTTAGCCAAGCTTTTTGGAATTATATTGGAAAAGAAGATTATCCTTTGGCTAGAAAGTCATGGTAAAAGAGCTAAAGGCCAGGCTGAATTTAGAAGATATCATTCAACTGTGGACCATCTTGTTACCTTTAGGATCATTGCAAAGGAGTTCCGCAATACTAAAACCAATATTTTTTGTTGTTTTGTTGACTTTAGAAAAGCTTTTGACATGGTTCCTAGGAAAAACCTTTGGAATAGGTTGGAAGAGATAAAAGTGCCTCTCGAGTTGAGGGATGATGCAATAAGGATGTATGAGAACATTATTGTTAAGTTTAAAAACACTGAGGGCTGGTCAAAAGAGATTAACTGCAATATCAGATTCAAACAAGGTTGTCCCTTTTCCCCTACCATTTTTGGCATATACATTGACAAGTTTGAAGATTGCTTGGAAAAAAAAGGTTGTGTCGGCACTACTCTCACTAGTATAGTCATCAATCTTCTTCTTTCTTTCAATGATATCGTTCTTATGGAAAGGAGTCCCCATGATCTTGAAAACCAACTAAGAATCCTCAAAGAGTTTTTCTCCAATATGGGTATGCCTGTTAATACTGATAAGACTAAGGTCATGATTACTAAATCAAATAATATCCCTTATGATACATTCGTATATGAAAACAACAACTTGGAGGGAGTGACTTCATACAAATATATTGGAATGGATATTCACCACAAGCTCAATTGGAATTATAGCATTGAGAAAAGGATTATTGGGGGATGGAAAGATTATTATGGGATTGAAAACATTTGTAAATCAGTTGATCTTTGGAGTTGGGGTAAGAAGAACCTCATCTTTGAGACTCTTGTTACACCTGTTATTCTTTATGAAAGTGAAGTCTAGGGATGTAGTATCTCTCGTGGATCTTGGAGAAAGATAGAGCAAATACAAAAGAATTTTATAACATATAATCTCAAAATTAAAGGAAATACACCCTATCCCATCCTCCTCTTAGAAACAAACCTCTCACCCATTGAGAGCATGGCTATGACTAGATACCTAATGTATAAGAACAAGTTAAACAACATGGAAGACAAGAGTCTTACTAAAATTGCTTCAAAATCGAATCATAACCACCATCGACTCAAATGAGGATGGCATAAAGATTCACTGTCTTGGCTAAACTATTGGGGAATCATGGAAGACGCCATTTTGCAGAATAAAGATACTATTAAAAAAAACGTCAATTCAAAATTTAAGGAGAAAATGTGGTGTGATAAAGAGTTAGAGGAAAAAAGAAATTAAGGTATTATAAGGATGTAATCAACCCTAATCTAGAAGATCAAAATTATCTATCTGTTGTGTAAAGAAAAAAATAAGCATTGCTAAGATAAGAACAAATCTCATGAGCTCCATAGTGAAATGGGCGTTGGCCAATTCCTAAAACGCCATGGGATGAAAGAGTGTGTCACCTTTATGACACTAAGAAGGTTGAAGATGAAAATCACTTTCTCTTAGATTGTCCATCCTTTACCCATATTAGATCTCATTTTCAAAATATTTGTCACACTACCAACCTTTCTAACTTCTTAACTCAACAAAAGTATGGTGATCTTGGAAAGATTCTCTTAATGTTTTTCGAGCACAGAAATAAAATTCTAAAGAATCACAAGTAATCACTTACCCTCTTAAGGTATGATAGACCAATTCGGTCTTAGTGGACGTTCATCATCATCATCAATAAAAAATTAAAATGTTAATTAAAATAAATTAGAATTTTTAATTTATTTAATATTATATTTAGTTTTCCCCGGATGGGGTGACAGCACGGCAAAGCAGAACACGTGGCTGCGAGCTGGAGAGGGCAGGCAGAGCGCTCACCGGCTCACGTCAAACTCGCATTTAAATCGCCATGAATCACAGCAAATGCATACTGATGAGGCGCCTGCTCGCACAAGGCGAAGGTACCAG
>ML782222.1:327996-349962 GCA_009831015.1 Picea engelmannii | reverse complement strand
TATTAATAATATTTGTAATGTCTATAATTTTTACTATTAATAAAGTATTAATAATAGTTTATTAATAAATTTAATAAATTATTGATATGTATTAATGATTATTAATAAAGTAGTATTAATAATATTAATAGTTATTATTATTAACTAATAATAATAATTAAAACCCCTTTATATTAATAATAACTATATTAATCATCCTTGATAATTCTAACAATCCTAATAACACTAACCTTAATAACCCAAAGCCTAATTACCATTCACCTTAATATATTATTAATACATTATTGCTAACATAATTAAGTATTAATATCATTTAATAATTATTATATGAAGGACATGTGTATACTAACCCTAATAACCATTAACCATAATATAATATTAATATAGTATTGCTAACTATAAAGCATTAATATTAATTAATAAACATTATATAAAAGACATGTATACTCTTAAAATAACTCTTTAATAATATAATTAATTACTTATATTATTAATAACCAATATAACATCTATAATGCAATTTTTGGACTTGAAATTGTTTTTACGTTTCACATGGCTTCTATTAGCACTTACAATGCAATTTTTGGTCCTCTAATTGTTTGTAAACCTTATTTTACTGAATTTTATAGTGTGAAAGAAAAATATGATGCCACAATGTTATCACTTGATCAATTAAATGAAGAATCTGTACTGATGAAACCTCTCCTCTTACCACTGTGGCTATGAGAATAATTTTAATTTGTTGAGATGCATTTTATTTTAATATTTTCCAAATTCATACAACATTATCAATACCTTATAAATAATACAAAAAATTCTTTCCAAGAGAGGCATCCATTCTCCAATCGAGCATAAATGCATGCATTCTCCAATCGAGCATAAATCCACGCTTTTCTAGTAACTTTAGAGGAATTTCATATCCGTTATAATTCCTATAATGATTAAAGAGGAGTGGATGTTTTCTTTTAAAAAGAGAATTAAATTTGCATGAAGGAAAGGTAGGGAAGCAAGCCACACTTTTCAACCTTTTCCTCGCTTGATACGATTAGTGAATACTATGTTTATGTTTATTGATATGAAGGAAAAGTTTCAAACCTATTACAAAGATACCCTTGCGAATGCATACGAGTGTACGAGAAACATTAAAATATATACGGTTGAGCTAGAATGTGTGGTTTGGAACTGTTTTTTATTCAGAAGGAACTAAATTTCTGGGAAGAGTTCCATTCTTTATTAAACCTCTAGTGCAACAACCGGGTGGAGTTGGAACATTGTCGTCGCAATGAGATTTGGGAGGACACGTTCGTGCTGCCGCTAGTTCGACGAAAGATGGTGGTGGTGGTGGTGGTAGAGTTGGAGAATGTGGGTTGGGATGCAGTCCAGTACGAGCAGCGACCACAACTGTTGGGATTTCATTGAGCAGCAATGTTCGTGGTTGGCCTTGTTTTTATCACACATCGTAATATGCACAATAAAAACCCAAAAAACCTGAACAAACAAAATTAGTACTCCAGCGATCGATCACCGAATCAATGCAGTGAACAAACGAAAATACGCTCTTCAGACATGCATGCAAGATTTCATCCAGATTTCATCCAGATGCAACTCCCCTACCATTAGTTTGACTCCAGATGCAAGGTTTTCATTTAGAGCACCAGGGGGAATTCCTTCCTGTGATGGAGACGAGACGAGATTTCATGAACAAAATATTGGACATACAAATCTTGGCCCTGCTAATTAAGCATAAACTTACACCATAAATATTTGCAAGCTGAGCAGAGAAAAGAAAATAATGTTACGTCATTGGCCAATTGTGCACAATAAAGTGCAGTTAAGGGAGTCTTCTTAACAGATTTGATAACTATTGTACATCCACAGGCCAAGGCAGGACTGATCTTACTGAAAAACATCAACATTGGATAGTTCCACGGTACTATCTGACCAACAGCTCCAATGGGTTCATGCAATGTATAACCCTGATACTGCCCACTCATCTTCAAAGTCAGTCCATGGATTTTATCAGCTGACCCTGCACATCAATCAGTAATGTTCATATGTACATTATTTGAATCAGTAATGAATCAGTAATGTTCATATGTACAGTATTTGAATCAGTAATGTTCATATGTACATTATTTTTTATGTTTCGATTCTGTTGTTGAGGTAAAGAATTTTATCTAATTCGAAGTAAAGAATTAGTGTAAAAGACTTTAAACTAATTCGAAGTAAACAAAATTAGTGTTCTGATAAAGACTTTACCTCATTTGAAGTAAACAAAATTAGATAAACATAATTCGAAGATAAAGGATGATAGTCTGTTCCGATTCATATTCTTGAAAATTGATGTTCTGATTATGATTACACAAATTCCTTGGAGAGAAAACAAAATCGGATAGCAATAGATGTGAGTGATGATTAGATATCCAAGCCTCAGGTTGAAGTTTGGATGACTGAACAAAGGTGTTGTATATTAGGGTTAAGGTAATATAAGGGCTAGCCTTTCAAAATTCATGAGCAGATTGATTCAATGAAAAACATCTTCGGATTATTTAAACAAGAGATAGCATGGGTGGATCATTTACAAAAACCAAATGCATGGATAGATTATTTAAACAGAGTGAAGGAGTGCGCGCGTTAGTACCTATACTTGGATGCCTCAATAAATTAATCAAATTGAAGAAGATTTTTTTTAGTTTTTTGATCGGCAACAATTCCTGATGAGAAAAGAAAATCATGATTAGTAAAAGAGGGCGCATAGTCAATTAAAACACAGACTGGTGGAGTGAGCGCGTAAATAAAAAAACACATACCTGAATGCACAATAGCTCATGAATGCACAATATCAAGAGTAGTCTGTGCAATTCGTCCTCTTTCTCCTAATGGCCAACAACACATGAATGCACAATATAAATAATATCAATAACAGTCTTTGTCATTCGTAGTCTTTCTCCTAATAAGCAACAGCATGCAAATCTTGATATAAATGTATTTAATTACGCCCTCCCATATTTGTTTCCTCTCCACTTATTTAATTACGCCCTCCCATATTTGTTTCCGCTCCACTTTTTTGTCAAGTCATAATAATATGTTTTTATTTTATTCTTCCATCTCACATTTTAAACTGCAATCACATTGACAATGTATCGTCAAAACGAACACCACTCGAAAACCCAAAATTTTAAATCAACTGCGTACTTAAAGATCCAGTTCGTCAAATTAAAGGGATAGTCTAGAGGTTAGACGTTGATGCGTGCATTGGTTAGTTACATAAAACTTTGATAAGCATAACTTGATACTATTTGACTGCACTTTGAACTGGGGATAAAAGTTGATATTCTGAACAAAAGACATGAATAATTAATCGGTTCGTACCTAAATGTTAGAATGGAAGCATTTGGAAGCTTTCTGGTCTTTGCAAGCTTCTCCTCTCGTGCTGCAACAATTCCATCCTCCCTCTATGCGAATGAAGTCACAGCAAGCAAGCAAGCAAGGTTTCCGGTCTTTGCAAGCAACAATTTCTCAACAAACTTCTCCAAATTTCGTCCTCCGTCTGTGTAATAGCATGCGAATGAAAATTAAATTGTAGGTTATTTAGTCCTATTAATGGAATTCATGGTGATGGAATTGCTACTCATAATTCATTTCTGCCCACTTATTTCCACTCTTCATGCATGATACGAGGTTCTGAAATGTAACGACAAGCCAGGTGTAGAAAAGTTAATAGTAAAAAGGTGTTGATTTATTTCCACTCCTCTGGTGCATCAGAAGGTTTCAAATCGTGATACTCACTCAAGATTTTTTTGTTGTTTCAGTTCTTTAAAACGCCCCACGATCACCAAATTTGTCGATCCAAATTTTAATTTTCTCAGACCAGCAGTGAGGGACACGGGATCTGAACGTGGCAACCCTAAATTGAACGTGGAAGCCAGGAATTACGGCTCTCATTAACTAACCACGGGATTTCATTAACTAACGTGTCAACCCTAAATTGAACGTGGCTAAGTAAAAGGAATTACTGCGTTGTTTTATGCGTTTAGACCTCGACACATAGTAGAATTTGAAAGGGCGTCCAAACCTGGCATCTAGCTTAACCACGCGTGTGTTTTATGCGTTAATAGAAATGCAACCATCATGACCAGACAGACACGTGCTTCACATCCATAAAAGCCTGTGTAAGATGAAACCCATAGAATTAATCCGTGGTAAATAAGGGAACATGGTAATGAAGCATTTTATACATATTAATCCTGGCTAATGAGTAACGTGGCATTCAGTAGTGAGGAAAGTAATTTTTTAATCATATTAAGTAAATGTAAAAAAGTAAACAAGGAAAACGTACACATTCATAAATGCAAGGAAGTTATGAAATTAAATCTCATTCATTTATTTGGGACGACGACGAAAAATATGCTAGCATCTTTGATTCTTAACCCTAAGATTAGAATTTGTAATTAAAAGGTTGATTAATTCATCAATTCCAATAGGGGGGACGCCCACTCCTCTCTGGCATAGTGAAAGGGTGTCTACATAAATGTTTACTGTAACACATGGCACGTTCATGGCATTAGAATTTATGAAACGAATTCTTAAAAAAGTAAATCTTAAATGGTTGTTGACGGTTGCTCTCCACTTGTCTCTACGCTCTGTTAATTCTTATATAATTATAACATAATTACAAGCTGCATAATTACGCCGAAAGGCGTACATCTATTGATAATGGGCAGATTTAATAGGGGTTTAGTGCTTAATAAGTTTTCTATGGACATGATTAAATATGGCTGGAATATTCTTAGTAGTCACACAAAATAAATGGCTGTGATTTCAATCATTAACTTCGTAGCTATTATAAAGACATTAGTTTATGTGTTTACTTTTTTACATTTACCTAATCATATTTAAAAATTACTTTGATAGCTAAAAGATTAATAAACTATTAACACCAAATAAATGCAATAATGAAATTTAATAGATTCTTTTAAGGATTTTTTTCATCTTATCAGCCTTTCGGCATTTATCAGCCACATTGTGGCTGTGCTAGTTATAATTACAAACTGTATAATTGTAAAATGTAAAAAATTAATAATGTAGATGTAAATGTTAAAACTAAAATTATCTTGTGTGGATTGACAATTGATAAATAGGTTTAGTAATTTCTTAATCATGTTAGGTAAAAGTGAAAAAGTAAACGGATGAATTTATAAATGCAAGAAAATCAATTAAACAATATGCAAAAGAAGAGAGTTAATTAAGCAAATCTCATTTAGTAATTCCTGACCATCAAATCAAATTTTATAATTAAAAGAGTGATTAATCTAGCCATTCCAATAGGAGGACGCCGTAATTATGTGATTCTACTTTGTAGTGATTGTATTAGTGTTACAGATTTTGATTTTGTGGTTTTACTAATGTTACATGTTTTAATTATGTGGTTGTGATAGTGTTAGCATGTTTTATTGATATGGTTGTGATCCTCTTACCGGTCTTACCTGTTTGCTGGTTTTGCTGGTTTTTTCTACTTCTTTCTTTCTAAATGATCTTCTGACCCATTCATGTCTTCCTTCACAGTAAATTTGAGTTTTAATATTAATATGGAAGAAAATAATCAAATTTCATCACTCAAGCAGATTGCAGTATCTTAATATCGAAGCCGAGACCAAAGTATTTGTGCTAACAACATTCGAGTTATGTTACATGTTTGAATGTTGTTTCTTTGTATCTCTCCGAATGATCTTTCTCCCATTAGTAAATTTGTTTTCAGTTACATCCTGTCGTCCCCAAAGTTATCGAGATATACGCACACCGTTGGGTTCCAATGCGAATCAATTCTTGCAAAACGGATTCTGTCTATGTATGTCGGATGTATTTGAACGCCCGCGAGTGCTCTCAATGCGTGGAGGAAGCGGCGAGACAAGCAAAAACACTCTGTCCTCAAGCTAATGGTGCTCGGATTCATTTGGACGGTTGCCTTTTCCGCTATGAGAATAATACTTTTTATAGTCAGGATGTGGATGCTGGCAATTACGTTTATTGTGCTTGCAAAGATTACAACGATCCACAGACATTCCTTCAAAGAGCCCAGGACTTATCCACGCAACTCATCGCCAAATTTAACACCAAATTTGGTTTTAAGCGCAGCATCGCCAAATTTAACACCGTCGTTGAGGAAATCGTCATCGAAAAAAGTGCCTATATTGTTAGGTAACATTGGCGGAGCAGCTCTAGTTCGGCGATATGCTTGATACTATTCTGTCTACATATTAGACATCGAAAGAACTATGATCGAACAGGTGATAGCATATCTTTTCATGATAGCAATTCTTCCGGGTTCCTTAAATTGCTCGTACTCAACGGTTATGATAAAATTGCTTTTATGATGCTCTGCGCAGATGAGAATCTAGCTGCGAGGTGAAATTTCGAGCAATTTATCTTTGATTACGAGGTTCTAAGAGATTCGACTGCAAACTTTGACAGAAACAACATGCTTGGCAAAGGAGGATTCGGTGAAGTTTATAAGGTATAATATCAAACGTGGATTTGGTCAATTATGTCCGTTGTTTGCAGATCAATTATAATGAGTTTGCTAAGCAGGGAAGACTTCCGGATGGAAGGGTTGTTGCTGTTAAGAAACTGAACGGAAGGCATGAGACTACTCAAGCCGCGGAGGATTTTCTGAGAGAAGTGAGCGTCCTCACCAGCGTTCATCACCGTAATCTTGTTCGTTTGCTCGGTTGTTGCACGAGAGGGCGCGAACGCTTTCTGGTTTACGAATATATGTCCAATAACAGTTTAAACAAGCATTTGTTTGTTACGTTGGTCTTGTTAAATCTATAGTTTTCGGAGTTCAGTCTGTTAATTCCTGAAATCGTATTAACCAGTACCAGTTTAAACATTATAGTGGGCACAGCTTGCGAGAAGAGAGAACCGCTGGATCTGAGCCACGTGGCGAGAAGAGAGCTGTTAAATCTGACGGTTGGACCCAAGCCACGTGGCGAAATGAGAACCGTTGGATCTAGCTGTTGGATACATGCGACGTGTCGAGATCGAGCCCTTGGATTTGGCCGTTGGAAGCATGCCACGTGGCAGGTCTGAGCGTTTGGATCTGACCACGGATGTATGTCACATGGCGAGTCCAGAGCCCTTGGATTGAAACATTAGATGCACACCACGTGGCGAGTCCAGAACCCTTAGATCAGCTCAATAAATGCGTGCCACGTGGCGATTCATCAGCCGCTGGATGCACGCCACATGGCGAGACCAAAGCCAATGGATTCCCCCCACGTGGCGCTATAAGAGTCGCTCGATTGGACAGTTGAATGTACACCACGTGGAGAGTCCAGAACCCTTAGATCTACCGGTTGGATGCATGCCACATGTTGCAAATCGAACGGAACGTTTAACTGGCCGTACAACGAAAATGGTACGGATCCTACACCTGTTAGCGAACCGTACGTCCCAATTGGTACGGAATCTGAGCCACACGATCCCAGCGTTGGATATCTGCCACTTGGCAAGTGCAAAGCCAGTGAAAGAATACCCTGGTTGCTGCTATCGGGATTCAACCTCCATAAGATGGTCTCTTGAAGCTTGAATCGGGTCGTCCCGTTTTCAGATTCAGATTTGGTCTGTTTCGCCAATCTTTTTCTGATGGCCGACGAACATCGGTATGTATAGTGCGCACTTTTCTTTTCGGCTAAGGACTTCGCCTTTGATTTGGCCTTTTCTGGACAAAGGCAACAGCAAGGCAGCGTTGCTGTTCTACAAGAAATAATGGTTCGAGTCCTAGACGCAACTCAGTACATACCCTAGCCCAATTTTAATTTTAACTTTTGTTTGTGGGTAGCAGGAGATCTACAAGCACAATTTTAACTTTTCGCAGGATATCACCATGCGAAGCATTGCCCATTCCAACGCAGTATATGTCGTGTCCGTTCCAGCAATTAGGAGCTCTGAACACAGTGTCACTCACTCTTCTGCACAGGAGTCTCGCATCAGAAGAGTACATTATCAGACAGTATTTTGGATCGTCTGAAGGTATTATCCCCGAAATTGATGCGCAGCCATTGGGACGAAAGAGGCATTGGATGGGCGAGAGAGAATCCTGTCCCTGACATCAATGACACAACCATGGGCCTTCGAATCTTGAGACTGCATGGATACAATGTATCCTCAGGTAAAATATTGGTGTAGAGAGCTATATTTAGCTGACAATTGTGCCAATGGGTAAGTCTTTGAATTCATTTAGATTGTTGAATTCTTCAACCAACATTTTTGGCAGATGTTTTAAAAACTTTTAAAGATGAGAATGGGGAGTTCTTTTGCTTCTTGGGTCAAACACAGAGAGAAGTTACAGACACGTTAAACGTCAATCATTGTTCACAATCGGTGCGTCGTTGTTTTTGGTGTCCACACGTCCCTATAGATAGGTGGTGTCCAGTTCCTCATTCCACACGTCCCTTTCATTCCTGCCACCTCATTGTTGGTAATTGTGAAGATAGCTTAGAAGGGTTTCATGTTCTTGTGGTCAAAAGTTTAAACCCGAGAACATCCCGGCCTTGAAAAATACAATTACCGTGGTGTTGTCACGCCGCATGTCATCATCGAATGAGGCTTCTCCTTTGTTCTTCTGAAATTGAAGTCAGCTCGTCCAGAGGCGGCCAAATAGAACCTCTTAGGGAAAATTCGAGTGGTTTTGAGATGCCAGCCTCTCATGACAACAATTTCATCAAATGAAAGGTCCGGGGTGGTAACAATTGGTCGCAGGAACAAATCTCTTAGGTTATCTTCTTGGTACATGCTTGATCCTTGTGATTTGCTTGATCCTTCAATTTGTGATTTGCTTGATCCTTCAAATTTTATGATCCCTACATTCATTATGGAATCTAGTGTTCATGCATCCTTTGTCGACTCGTATTCTGGTTCGACTAAATGAGATTAGATCAGTGCGTCATTTCTCTTGAATTCACATACGATGTATATTTTAAAGGAATTTCCAGAATATATTGTCTTACCACTAGCACAGCCGCGAGTTAGCGGCTGGTGAACGCCGAAAGGCGGTTGTTAAACTTTTTATTAGCAACAGTTGGTGATGCCAACACAGAAACGTAGTTATTTAATACTTTAATATTTTTTAATCAGGTATATGTGGCAATAAGTTAGTAAACACAGTAATTAAATGTATTTATTATCAATAAATGTACACCTTTAACATGAGACAAATTATCAATAAATGTACGCCTTTGGAGGTAACTAGTTTTACATGAGACAGATAGGGTTTATGGACCAGGAAATGTCTTGGCGTAAATCCTTAACACCTTAGAGTTCGTCTTATTCAATTCCCCCTTGAACAGTCGTGACTATACCATCCCTTGGCTGATATAATAAAAAATTCAAAAGGTTTTGCAAGCCGGAGTCTATCGTGTGTGGAAGATGTCACCAGGTGCAGAAGGAGATCGGTGATATTCTTTTAATATATAATAAATCTTGAATCCATCTTATCTTGAACCATGTGTATTTTATCAAAAATCCATTTTATAATTGTGATTGTGAAGCGTTTATTAGCACAGGTATTTTATTTACCAACCCTAATTAAGGTTGATGCTTAAGAAAATTCTAACAAAAACCCTAATTACAATTTCTAAATGAAAAGCACCTATTAAAATTTCTAAACCAGTGAAAAACCATCTGCGCGAAAAAAACAGAGAGAAACCACCTGCGCGCCTACATCGATGATACGATCCTCACACCATGAAGTTGTCGATAATGGATTAAACATAAACTGCAGCCATCCGAATATTTTGCACAGAGCCAATAACCGATTATATAGAATAATGGGAATATAATAACGGTGACATATGCGTGTGATCATGTTGTTGCCTCTAATCCCTTAGCTTCGCGAGCTCAAGATCGAAATGACTTGGATAGTATTTAGCAAATCGTGGCCGAAGCACTGCTTAAAACATGAGTGTTCAAAAACCCCGGCAGATGGCAATGAGGCGTTAGAATATTACAGTGGTCGTACACCCGCTGGTATTCTATGCCCCCAGAATGCGGCTCTTGACACAATTAGAAAGAGAAAAACGCCTGCCTAATATGCCATTTTTGCCAATGACGCGTGAATGTCCGCTGGTATTCTATGCCACCGTTAAAAAACAAAATGTCTACCCAATCTGTCATCACTGCCAATGAGCTTGGATGTAGTGCCGAGTAATTACTTAAACGTTATAATCATAAGGTTGATATTTTAATATTTTAATTTATCTGGTGTTAATATTTTAATTTCTGTTAATCACTTAAGTGGCAAGCAATTAGTTATCAAAGTAATTTTTAAATATGATTAGGTAAATGTAAAAAAGTAAACACATAAAAGGATATCTTTATAATAGCTAGGAAATTAATGATTGAAATCACAACCATTTATTTTGTGTGACTACTAAGAATATTCCAGCCATATTTAATCCCGTCCATAGAAAACTTATTAAGCACTAAACCCCTATTAAATCTGCCCATTGTAAATAGATGTACACCTTTCGCTTAATAATTTGATGCCATTCAAGATTCTAAAATTGTTTTCACAATGGCATGGTTTAAAGATTTTTCTTTTTGGTTAATAGAAGATATCACAAAGTTAGGTATTACTTTGATCATTCGAAAGCGAAATCAAGCATATGCCAGACAAGATTTTTATACAGCTTAGGAATATTATCGTCAAGAGAAAAGTTGTGTCTTACAAGTGAGAAGTCAGAAAGCCATGTATAACGACAGGGTAACCATTGTCTAACAACCGGGAAACCACTCATATGGATGTTGATAGATTAAGAGATGTCATTCTATAAAAACCGGGCAATTGTTGGTACGATGAAATGGGGGGCCAGTGTGAAAATATGAAACTACAAATTTGAAAATATGAAACTACAAATTGGTGAGTATTATTTCAAAATTTATGTGTTTCTATTGAAATGGGAGGTTGTGATATAATTTTCAAGGAAGAATCATTGTGCACTTTGGGACATGTCACCATCATATTTGGAAGAATTTTGCTTCAGATTCAAGCAATAAGGGGAATAAGCATACCCTCAAGGTTTACATTTGATTCCCCTCAAATAATCACCTTTTAATATATGGATAAGTGGTTGAAGAAAAGTCATTTGAGTATATTACACATTTCACTGCATACAAGTAGTTGACACCACACCACACCACAATAAGTTTACCCATATTGTGTAACAACCTAGTTCTAGGTTTTATTTTAGATAAATTATGATTTAATAGTTAAGCCTAGATTGTTATAGGACTTGATGCTTTGATATGGTTTATGTGATACCTTATATCATGCTTTATGTGATGCTTGAATATTACATGGTTTGTAGATTTTTCTTGTTTTAGATAAATTACGATTTAATAGTTAAGCCTAGATTGTTATAGGACTTGATGCTTTGATATGGTTTATGTGATACCTTATATCATGCTTTATGTGATGCTTGAATATTACATGGTTTGTAGATTTTTCTTGATATCATATGGTTTATGTGTTTCTCTATGTTATGCTTTAGTATCATATGGATTATAGGTGATGCTTCGATATCATATAGTTTATATGATGATTTATGTGGTGCTTCAATATCACATGGTTTATAGGTGTTGCTTGATGTCCTATGGTTTATAAATTATGACTTAATAGTTAAGCCTAGATTGTTATTGGACTTGATGCTTTGATATGGTTTATGAGTTACCTTATATCATGCTTTATGTGATGCTTGAATATTACATGGTTTGTAGATTTTTCTTGATATCATATGGTTTATGTATTTCTCTATGTGATGTTTTAATATCATATGGATTATAGGTGATGCTTTGATATCATATAGTTTATATGATGATTTATGTGATGCTTCAATATCACATGGTTTATAGGTGTTGCTTGATATCATATGGTTTATAAATTATGATTTAATAGTTAAGCCTAGATTGTTATAGGACTTGATGATTTGATATGGTTTATGTGATACCTTATATCATGCTTTATGTGATGCTTGAATATTACATGGTTTGTAGATTTTGCTTGATATCATATGGTTTATGTGTTTCTCTATGTGATACTTTAATATCATATGGATTATAGGTGATGCTTTGATATCATATAGTTTATATGATGATTTATGTGATGCTTCAATATCACATGGTTTATAGGTGTTGCTTGATATCATATGGTTTATAGGTGTTGTTTGATATCATATGGTTTACATGTTTCTTTATGTGACACTTCAATATCACATGGTTTATAGGTTCTACTTATTATTATATGATTTACATTATGGACCTACTTATTGTTATATGATTTACATTATGGTTTATGTGATGTTTCAATATGACATTGTTTATAGGTTTTGATTGATATAATATGGATTATATGCTTTTTTATATGATGCTTTAATATCATATGGTTTATAGGTGATTCTTTGGTATCATATGATTTATATGATCTTCTTTATGTGATCCTTCAAGATCACATGATTCTTTGGTATCATATGATTTATATGATCTGCTTTATGTGATCCTTCAATATCACATGGTTTTATAGGTAGCATGTCACATGGTTTACATGTGCTACTTGATATTATATGTTGCTTTATGTGATGCTCAATATCACATGGTTTATAGGTGCCCCTTAATATCATATATGGTTTATATGTTTCTTTATGTGATGCTTCAATATCATATGGTTTGTAATCGACGCTTTGATATCATATGGCTTATATAATGCTTAATGTGAATTTTTTTTCGGGCTTCCAATTTGATGCTATTTTGACCATCACATAATCCCTTTACATCTATGATATCCCGTCTTTTCACATTCTCATTAACCTTTTGATATGTTATTTGAGAATGTTAGTAGAAGTGGTATCCGAATCTATAAGGTGACTATGTTGTTCATTTAAATGTTGTTTTCATTGTTTTTAGTGAATTAAGAGGATTAAGAGTTGATTATTGCTAATGAGGGTTTTTCCTATGTTCAAAAACTCCAATGAACATATGAATCTTGAACCACCCTCATTGTTCGACATACTTGTGTACATATAAAAGGAAATACTGAACATGGGATTTGTTGTTGACCCCCTCAACAACAATCCTTGTTATTCAAAATGTGCCCAGGTCGATTCCACAAGACACCATCTCATGAACAATGTTTCAGTCAAAGTGTGTTCGCTAGAAATGAGCAATGAAATTCATATACAATTTCTCGTTTAACAAAGATGAATTTGGAGATTCCACGACATGGGTTTTGTGCAAAATGGACCTAATTGGGTGACAATAAGAGAAAATTCTCCAAAATGTGCACAATTTGGGAGTTACGAGTGGTTATTATAATATAATTTCCCAGACTATCATGTGCATATTTGATATTATGTAACATCCCTCTCTTGCACGCACTGAGCGAACTTATTCTTTGAGGACACTTGCTTGCAAGTGATCCAGGTTATTATACTGTTGGTCGTTTTGATTACGATTATCAAATGTGATGGATTTAATGATATGTTATTCTTATCTATTTACATAGACATGTGCTATTGACTAGTTTCTCCTGGGTGTGCAGGACTTTGGACATTGAGGATGCAGAGTCATCGATGAAAACCCTTGGACTTTGGATCGCATCAGGGAGAGGATTGCTGGGTTTGAATTTTATTGATGCGATGCATGTACATATGATTAGATGTTATGATGATCGATTATTGTTGTTGACATGATTCGTAGATGGATGCAGGCCGACGATAGCTTGCCAACCAGAATCACATGTGGAGTAGAGGGGTCATGCAGGACAACCAGAGACTTGAGGTAGAGGTGTGAACAAAAACCCTGCTACAACCTACTAGCACTCACATCGTGGCTCAAACTGTAGGTTAATGATTCCCTAGTTCAAAAATACCCACGATGCCCTGAGGGCAAAGTGCAATAGTTGGCCACGATGATTCTAAGGGGCGCGCAATAAGGCAAGAGCCTTATTCCTTAGAGGCCCTTAGTCTCCCACAAGACCACCTAGCGAAGTATTGACTCCAGGGGTTTTTGATGTCTACGAAGTCAGTCAAGAGGCGAGTGGCACCCTTGGAGCACGTAGTGCATCTTGAAGGGCACGTCACATAAGGAAAACAGAAAGAGACGAGTGGCACCATTGGAGTACATAGTGCATCCTAAAGGGAATGTCACAATTTTAACTGGTAAGTGAATTAAACCTAAACGACCTTAAAATAAATGATGTGACAAGTAAAATTTAAAAGAAATTTTTTTTCCCTAATAAAAATGTTGCCCAACCTAGTGAAATTAAAAATCTAGGTCTAAGTTACACATGTTGTAAAAAATAATAATCATATAATTAAACATGTAATGAGAAGGGGGTAAGAAATTCAATTAATTATTAAAATCAAATTATATTGGGGGATTAAAATTTTAAAAGGGAAATGATTGTTTTATCTACATATGCTAATTAAATTTTATTAATTAAAAAGAAAAAGGGGTAAAAGGTGGTGTTACTACACTTGCTAATTTGAGTTTTAGTTAAAAAGGGAAAAGAGGGAAACTTAAAAGAAATAGGAAACTAAGGGAAAAAGGGGAAACATAAAGAAAAAGGGAAACATAAGGAAAAAGTTGAATGTCTAACTTAGTAAGGAATCTTGCCTTTAAGAACCTTCTAATTATGAACTCATGTAGGAATTTAGTAAGATGTAAGTCATTTAAGATTTGTAAGGGGATTTTGGGACACTAAGGAGCGTTTTTATGAATGCTTTTAGGTGGGTGAGGGAAATAGGAATAATTAAATAATTATTGAAATTAATTTCTGGTGCAACTAGGGGGATGGGTGACATGTGTACGAGGGAGGTTTTTTTCTGATTAAATTAATGAAAATAAATTAAATGGGAATTTGGGAAAGAAATCAGTTAAAAACTCTATAAAAAGGATGGAGGATGAGGATTATGGATCTGATATTTATGCGTAATGTTACGCTACTTAATTTTTGTCTTGACTGAACATATCTTGTGGGAGTTGGGATACCTAGCTCAGGTAACGAGTGGTAGCTCAACCTTGCGAGGCGATTTTTGTGCTATATGTTCTCTAGTATAGTGTGTGTGGCCCCTTTGTAGCTCGAGGGGCTCAAGGGGAAGAAGAGTACCCCTAGCATTGGCTGGGAGGTACCAGTGAGGTCACATTGATTGGCAAGCGAAACCTGGGCATAGCGCACATGGGGCAGAAACTACTGAGCAGTTGTGTTTGGCTAAGCTACACCTGTTAATTGTTACTTGAAATGAAATGAAATTTACTCATGTTATTTCTCTATGCTCGTTTTAATATTTCATTTGCATGCCTTGTCTTGCACCTACTTTCCTACGGTATTATAATCCCCTTGCTTGTTGTTTTCTGAATGGATTTCCCTTGGTGAACCCAATTTTTGATTTAAATAACTTATTTGTGTGGGTTTTATTGATTGTTTTGAAGAGATTGTGCTTTATCTTCTTCCCTTATACCTAGTTCATCAGTCAATCCCTGAGTAGTCAGCCAAGAGCCGAATCGACAATCATCACTTCGATGTTTAAAGACTTATAGATTTTAATGCCCTTCTTCTCTATGCATGGATGATAAGTGAAGGATAAATTTTTGCCCAGCTGTCTACCCCTTACTTATCCCTACAATTGAATTATTATCTTTTTGATTCATCTCTAATCGATTTCTTGGCTTATTATCTCAACAAAAATGTATGTCATCTCCAAGGAAATCTTGGCTCCTTTTTCGGCTATGATCTCATCCTCCTTTAACTGCGTTTGGTGAATCTTACCAGGCTAGATCGTGTGTCTTTATGCTACAAATTTGTGTTTGTTTTTACTTCCTTCGATGCCCTTCTATGTTGTGTTTTGATGGTTTTTTCTCCACCATTTCGTGCTTCTTTTTGCCAGAAAAAAATGTGGTTTGAATGTTGCGTTTTAGTAGAACCTTACCAACAATGCGTTAACATTTACCAACGATTATATATCTGATCCTTTTCATAGTGATTTCATTTCTTTTTCATATCAATTTCATTATAATGTGATAGAGATAGTGTTTTTACTCCCTGCATTTTTGGGTATCGATTTCGTTGTTGTATGACAGAGTGTTTATTTCTATAGATGGAAACTTATTATTATCTATGTATGACAACTATTTTAGACATAGTAGACTGTGAATTTACACCTTATCAGTCTGCTAATTTACCACTCCTAGACTGTGAACTATTACATTTATTAAACCAACTATTTTACATTTATTATGACAACCATTGTAATAACAACAACATTCTGGACAACAAACTAGTATTGTCTATAAAAAAATCTATTAGCAACAAAATTAGATTTATGGTGCAGCGATACCAGGCATTTAATAAATGATAGCAATAAGATTTATTGCTTTTTTTTAACCCAAAGAATGATTGTTTTTTTACCATTGGCCCTTTACCCATTTCGCTTTGCTAATTTGGTATTGGAAAATTCGTTTTACCATAAACCCTTTACCTAGTTTGTTTTGCCAATTTGGTATTGCCAAATTCATTTTACCATTCGCCCTTTACCCATGTCATTTTTCCAATTCGGTTTTGCCAAATTCGTTTTACCATTTGCCCTTTACCCAATTCGTTTTGTCAAATTGGTTTTGCTAAATTGGTTTTACCATTCTCCCTTTACCCAATTCGTTTTTCCAACTCGGTTTTTCCAAATTCATTTTACCATTCGCCCTTTAACCAATTTGTTTTTCCAATTCAGTTTTGCCTGATTCGTTTTACCTCGAAATGTGAATAGACAACTTTGAATTTGTATCTTAATGTTAGACAGACATCGTTGAATATACATATCTAATAGACAACAATTATTTGGTTGTTGTTGTGTATGACAACGAGTTACACCTAGATGGATAGCAAATTTATATATTTGCATTTTACTTTTATGACAACAGTTAATACCTGCACTATCATATCTCAGCAATTATAATCTGATTTACCATGTATCTGCATTATATATCTACGTTTTTGTGACAACGATTATATATCGTCATTATTACATAACTGAGTTACCATGTATCAACCATTATATATCCACGTTATCACATGACAATGATTAATACTGTGGATTGCCACATCATGATAATGTTTAATATAGTTGACAACTTACACATATTGACCATGTTTTTAATATTTGATGACAACCAATATAGTTTGACAACGAATTTATATGATTTAATGGATATGAATTGGATAGCGAATACATGCGTTTGAATGACAACAACTTTATACATTTGATTTTAAACATGTTGTATGACAGTAAATATTCAATAGACAACGAGTAAATATAGTAATTATTCATGACATCGATACATAATCTATTTTCCTTGCTAATTTCCTTTTCTAATTATTTATGATAACATTTATAATAGTTCACTCCTTCGCACTTAGACATCATGCTTAATGATTAATGGTTTATGTTTTGTTGGGGAAGTCGTTTAATATCTTGTGCCATTTAAATTGAGTGATGACATCTTGCGTCTTGTCGACTTGCTGCTTGGGTGTGTGGGGATAGCCTTCTTGTCAGTTAATTCGGTCTCCTGGTGCGTTGGATTTTTCTTGGGTTATTGGTCCAGTTGTGTTTTGTTGCGCCATGGTTAAGGTCATGCCTATCGCCTTGCGATGGCATGATTCCTGATGAGGGGATCCTTGTGCGCCCTGATGGATTGACACGAATGTTAGCCTGGTCAGAGTCTTGTGCTTCCTGATGTGGGATTTTGATCATTGTAAATGTTGTTGGTACTTGGTAACGCCTTAGCGAGTTTTGGTCTTTACGCACTGTAGAGGCTTCCAGTAACTGGTTGCCAAATCCATTGTGTCGGGTTGGTTGATGTCGTCCTTTAGCTTGTAGGCATTGTCTTGCTTGTGTCAGGCGGGTAGTTGTTTCTATCTGTCTATTGATTATCGCATGTTTCATCCATTTGCATGTTGTGCTAGTTCCTTGAGTCATTGTTGTTTGTTTCCTGATCTTTGTGCATGGTGTTCGTCATCAAGTTTTGTTGTTTAACTGTTGTCATTGTTGTTTTCCTGCTTAAAAAAAAAAACAACTTTTCTTTTGTGTTGCATTGCATGTAGTCGTAACGATGGGGTCGTTACATATGGTATCAGAGTGGGTTCAACCCTACAAATGTGGATCGCCATGCTTTCCACTACAATAAAGCCTTGAGTTTTAACCTAGCACTAATTAGAAACTTTAACGTGTCCATGTGGTGATCTCGATTAGAGGACACCACCAAGTTTCGCGGTGTGGTGTCATGGAAGTAGGTGCAATGCCTCAAGAGCTTCCCACACCCTCGAAGTCTAACCCCCAAATGTAAGAACAAGTCCTTGGGATAGATTCGATTGTTGTAAGGGATGAAGTGTTGGGTATGTGTTATATTCTTTGCATGAGTAGTAGTGCTTGAGCATATGCGTGGGGTGCGCAAGGGGGTTAGAAGGGGGGTGCAGGGGGGAAACGCCCCTAATTTTTTTTTTTACTTCCTTGGGAAACGTGACACTTACCTCGAGAAACATGTCATGTATTTAGGTGGTTTTTTCGGCACATGGGTTTTGCTGATGGTTTTCTATTTTCGGTTAAGGAATTAGGGTTTTGGACTAATACAGGTCATTGGGTTAGGGTTTTGGATGCCGCTGGCTCCTATATGTATATTGTATTGTAAACAATGTAACAAAAATTAATGAATATAATATATGTTGGTTTTCCTGGTTTGTGTTTCCAAGGGAAAAATCTCTGTGTAATGTTTGTATTTGCCATTGTATCTTTTCTGTTCTTTTCTGAATATCTGTTTATAGTAGACATTGTACAAGGTTAGAATTTTACATTTGGTATCAGAGATTTATTGGCTTCAGGGGGACAACTTTGTGGTCAAGGGTTTAGCTCGGGATTGTGATAAGCCTTGTTACAATGGGAGATCTGTTGTATTGTTTTTCAGGTGAAAAGAAATGGCAAGCAATTAAAAGATGGAGATCGAGAAGTTTAATGGGAAAAGCTTTGAGTTGTGGAAGCCCAATATGGAAGATCTTTTGGTGGACAGAGATCAATGGATCGCGGTAGATCCAGGTACTGCACCTATAGGAACTTCTGCAGATGACTGGAAAAAGATGGATCAGAAGGCAAAGAGCACAATCCGACCGTGTCTCTCTGATTTAGTATTACTGAATGTGTCAGAGGAAGCTACAACCAAGGATTATGGAAAAAGTTGGGGAAGTCTTATCAGTCTAAGTCCCTAGTAAATAAAATATTCCTGAGAAGGAAGTTGTATAACTTGAGGATGAGAGATGGAGACTTGGTGGAAGAGCATTTGAACACCTTCAATACTGTGGTAAGTCAGTTAGTATCTGTTGAGATTAAAATTTCAGATGAAGATAAATGTATCAGTTTGTTGTGTTCTTTATCAGACTCATGGGATAGTCTGGTTATGGCCATAGGTAGTAATACAACTTCTTTGAAGTTTTAAGAAGTGGTCTTATCCTTGTTGTCAGAGGAGATGAGACAAAAGAATATGGAAGGACATAGCATAGACGCATTATTTGCAAGAGGACGTTCCCAAGAAAGAAATAGATCTAATTTCTCAAGTGGGAGATCTAAGTCTAAGGGTAGATCTAAATATCCTGGAAAGTTTGTAAGGGTATGTTGGAGGTGTGGAAAAGAATGGCACTACAAGAAGTAGTGTAAATCCAAAGTTGAGAGAAAGAAGGGATCTGAAGAATCTTCTTCTACAGAAGAAAAGACCTCCAAGGAAGAAGGAGGTGATGTGTACTTGGAATCTTCAAGCACACATGTAAATCATGAAGCATGGTTGATTGATTCTAGTGCATCCTTTCATATGAATCCCCACAGGGAGTGGTTCTGCGAATATGAAAAGTATGATGGAGGTAATGTTTTCTTAGGTAATGATTCGACAACCAGAATCATAGGAAGAAGAAGGGTCAAATTGAGACTCATAGATGGAAGGATTATAACACTTCTTGGTGTTCTACACATCCCAGATATGTCTAGAAATTTGATTTATGTAAGCAAAATGGAAGATGCAGGGGTAAAAACAATTTTTGAAAAGGGAACTTCCATAATGGTTCGAGGAGCAATGGTGTTGATGAAGGGAGTTCGATTTGGAACTCTGTATAAGCTAATAGGAAGCACTATTAGTGATAGGTGTAATAGCTCCATTGTTCCGGATATTGGAGTTGAAGAAGAAAGAGCTCCTATAGTCTGTGGCGAAAAGGTTATGTTGTGGCATCAAAGACTGGGGCATATTAGAGAGAAGGGTCTTCGACTACTACACGGTAAAGGTATGGTTGAAGGTATGTATAAATGCTCTCTGAATTTTGATTTCTGTGAACATTGTCTATATGGGAAGCAAAATCGGGTAAGATTCCCCTCTAGTGCAACGAGGGAAGAAGGAATTTTACAACTATTTCAAAGTGATGTTTTTGGACCTGTGTCGGTCCCATCATTGGGAAAATATATGTACTATGTCGCATTTATAGATGAATTCTCGAGGAAAACATGGATATATTTCCTCATGAAGAAATCTGAAGTCTTTGATAGGTTTAAAGATTTTAAGGTTTTTGTTGAGAATCAAACACAGAAACAAATTAAGGTGTTGAGGACAGATAATGGCAGAGAGTTATGCGGGAATGAATTTGAAGAATTCCGTAAGAAGTGTGGTATAGCAAGGTAGAAGACTACTCCATATACACCTCAATAGAATGGAGCTGCAGAAAGGATGAACAAGATGTTGATGGAAAAAGCAAGGTGCATGCTCAGTGGTGTCAGGTTAGGGAAAGAATTCTGGCCAGAGGCAGTGGGTACTGCATGCTATCTGGTCAACAGATCACCCTCATCAGCGTTGAATGAAAATATTCCACAAGAGGTATGGACTGGTAAGGAACCTTCTCTCACACATCTTAAGGTATTTGGCTGTGATGCATATGTTCATGTTCCAAAGGAAAACAAGAGTAAGATGGATAAGAAGGCTGAAAAATGTATCTTTATTGGATATAAATATGGTCTCAAAGGTTATAATCTTTGGAATTCAGAAACTAAGAAGGTAGTGTATAGCTGAGATGTGGTATTTAGAGAAATGAAGGATGTTGTTAAACAGGAAGTCCTACCAAGTAAGGAAGAACCAAAGAATATAGAGTTTGATTTAAAGGATGATGAATCATAATCTATAGAAGAACATGAATAAAAAAAGAAGATCCTCATACTCCAGTATTGAGGAGATCGGATCACGAAAGAAGGCTATCGGAAAGGTATAGTCCATCTAATTTCCATTCAAATTTTTCTTTGTCTATTACTGATGATGATTCTAGAACTGTCAGGGAGGCAGTGGATTCAGAGGATTGAAATCTCTGGAAAAGGGCCATGGAAGAAGAAATGGCATCTTTGGATAAGAATGAGGCTTGGGATATAGTGGAGTTGCCAACTGGAAGAAATCCCTTTGCAAACAAATGGGTATTTAAAAAGAAGATGAATGCAGAAGGAAAAGTGGAGAAATACAAAGCTTGGTTAGTGGCAAAGGGTTATTCCCAAGTTGAGGGAATTGATTTTGGCGAGATTTTTTCTCTTGTTGCCAAATTAATCTCCATAATATTTATGTTATCTGTTGCTGCTGCATTTGATTTTGAAATAGAAAAAATGGATGTGAAGAAAATATTCCTACATGGGGATCTGGAAGAAAAAATCTATATGAAGCAACCAAAAGGTTATGTTGTGAAGGGAAAGAAGGAGCTGGTATGCAAGCTGAAAAACTCCCTGTATGGTTTAAAAATATCACCAAGGATGTGGTATAAAAAATTTGATACTTATATGTTGGGACTTGTCTTCACAAGAAGCAAAGAGGATCACTGTGTGTATTTTAAATTAATTGGTGATCATTTGATTTATTTGGTCT
>ML782222.1:306851-327946 GCA_009831015.1 Picea engelmannii | reverse complement strand
TCTAAATTTGACATGAAGGATCTCGGTGCTTCAAATTTCATTTTGGGCATGGAAATTAAAAGAGATTGGAAAAAGAGGAAACTCTGGTTAAATCAGAGAAAATATGTCGAGACAATATTGCAGAGGTTTAATATGAAGGAATGCAAACCGGTCAAGGTTCCTATTCTTGTTGGTGTAAATTTATCTGCGGATCAGTGTCCCAAGACACATGAATAAGAGGAGGACATGTCTCATGTTCCATATGCCAGTGCAGTTGGAAATTTGATGTATGCAATGGTCTGTACTAGACTGAACATTTCACATGCAATGGGAGTTTTGAGCAGGTATATGTCAAAACCAGGGAAGGAGCATTGGACAACAGTAAAAAGGGTTTTCAGGTATTTGCGTGGCACTGCTTGCTATGGATTGTGCTACGAAGGAAGACCGGGATTGGACAGAGTGGTCAATATACATGGATTTGTGGATGTAGACTGGGCTAGATATTTGGATCGTAGGAGATCTACAAGAGGGTATGTGTTTAACTTGTTTGGAGGAGCAGTAAGTTGGATGAGCAAAAGACAGACTGTAGTGGCACTTTCAACTACAAAATCTGAATACATGGCAGCCACTCATGCAAGTAAGGAAGCAATATGGTTACAAAGATTGTGTTTAAGTATTGGGTTGGTACAACAAGATGTAAGGATAGAGTGTGACAGTTAGAGTGAAATTTTTCTGGCGAAGAAACCTGCATATCATTCAAAGACAAAGCACATTGATGTTCAATATCACTTTGTGAGAGATATGATTGAAGAAAGGAAAGTATCACTAATGAAGGTGGAAACTTTGAAGAATGTTGCAGACTCATTAACAAAATCTGTGAGCACTGAGAAGTTATCTTGGTGTAGAGGATCCATGGGCATTGTTGCCCTGGATTTTTGACTATGTAACCCTGTAACCCCGTGTATGCAAAGAAAACAACAAGTGGGAGAATGTTGGGTATGTGTTATATTCTTTGCATGAGTAATAGTGTCTGAGAATTTGTGTTGGGCATGCAGCCCCCCACGCAGGGGTTCAGGGGTAGTGCCCCCAGAATTTTTTTTTCTGCCTCGGGAAATGTGACAATTACCTCGAGAAACGTGTCATGTATTTAGGTGGTTTTTTCGGCACATGGGTTTTGCCGATTGTTTTCTATTTTCGGTTAAGGAATTAGGTTTTTGGACTAATCCAGGTTGTTGGGTTAGGGTTTTGGATGCCGCTAGCTCCTATATGTATATTGTATTGTAAACAATGTAACAAAAATGAATGAATATAATGTATATTGGTTTTCTCGATTTGGGTTTCCAGGGGAAAAATCTCTGTGTAATGTTTGTATTTGCCATTGTATATTTTCTGTTCTTTTCTGAATATTTGCTTACAATAGACATTGTACAAGGTTAGAATTTTACATGAAGATGGTCTGAAAAGGTCCTTCCAGATATTTCCAGACTCCTTGATTCACCATTTGTGCTGAGATGAGGCCAGGGCACCTGTACCCCTGAGGGTCCACAACGCACCCAACCAGTACCATTAGTATTCACCATGAACTCGAGAAGGTAATTTTCCATATTTCTTGGGTGCCCTGGACAGTGAAACCGCTGAGGCATGGTTGGAGAATATGGCTAGGTTCTTGCACTTCATGACTATACCCCCAACATGAAGGTTCACATAGTGGTCTTCAATTGAAGGGGAGCACTCTTCTATGATGGAATATGCTCCTACCGCAATTGAACATGGTCATCGAAGATGTGTCATGGGAACTGTTCGAGGAATGGTTCCAAGAGAGGTATCTTTCTAAGAAATTTTTTTAGCATCATCTCAACGAGTTCAACGCCTTGCGATAGGATGGTCGTACAGTGCTCAAGTACGAGGTCAGTTTTTGGACCTGCTTCGGTATGCTCTGCACCTTTTATCGAGAAACTTAACGGAAAAAAGTTTGTGTTGTCCTTAGTGTTAGGATCCAGCTTCTACTTCGAGTACCAGGAATACTGGATCAAAGAAAGTGTGTTCGAATGTGGGGAGCCACATTACTAGCATGACTTCCCAGTGGAGAGGACTAGAGCATCTGGATCATCCAGACACACCACCGTGGGAAATTTGGGCAAGGCCCATCAGATTCATGTAGCAGTGAATAACTACCAGGTAGAGCACTAGTCGGCTGTTCTCGAGACATCAGGTACCTTCATTGACCAGACCCTTAGTATTTTGATAGATCTCAGTGCTATCGAGAGTTTTATTTTTGGTGCAGCGCTAAAAATTATTAAGGTAAAGGAAGTCGAACAGGATGAGTTTAGCTTTGTGGAAATGGCTTCTGGAGCCAAACAAAAGGTTGGAAGGAAGGTTATGGGCTGTAGGCTTAACCTGGGAGAGTTTTCCACTAGGTCCAACATGTACGTCATGATCTTAGGATCTTATGATGTCGTGATCAGTATGGAATAGTTGGAATCGCATGAGGTGATACTCAACTGTAAGACAAAACGATTGAGCTTGGTCTATGATGAGGGACAAAGACGTGTGATTTTAGGTCAGAACCAGGGAGTTTCCTTGAGGTTCATCTCTTCCTTGCATCTACGAAAGAGCATGTGCAAGGGATGTAAGATTTATGCGATTCTTGCATTAAATGAGAAGGGAGTAGTAGCAGGTCTAGAACACCTTCCGGTGGTGAGAGAATTGTGGATGTCTCCCTGGAAGAATTCCCTAGGATGTTTCCAGAGAGGGAATTGGAATTTACCATAGACCTAAAACCAGGGACTGCGCCGATAGAAAGAATTCCTTATCGAATGTCTAACCCGGAGTTACATGAGTTGAGAATGCAACTGAAGGAGTTGCTAGACTTGGGACTTATACATCCAAGTGTATTACTGCCGCGTGTGTCAGTTATCTTCATATGGAAGAAGGAAGGGTCGTGGAGACTCTGCATTGACTATCGTCAATTGAACAAGGCAACGATCAAGAATCAGTACCCATTGCCAAGGATTGATGATATGTTCGATCAGAAGAAAGGCGCGATAGTGTTTTCAATGATTGACTTGTGATCAGGGTATCACTAGTTACGAATCAAGGAGGATGACGTCCCTAAGACTGCCTTTAAGATGAGGTTTGGAAATTATGAGTTTATTGTTTTACTGTTTGGACTGACGAATGCCCCAAGGGTATTTATGAGTTAGATGAATGGGGTGTTCCACGAATACTTGGACAAGTTTGCCCAAGTATTCATTGACAATATTTAGATTTACTCTCAGACGATGAAGGAGCATGACGAACACTTGCGCTTGGTACTACAATGTCTGCAAGAGAACAAATTGTATGGGAATTTGTCTAAATGCTCGTTTTATCAATCAAATATTCACTACTTAGGGCATGTCATCTCTAACAAAGGTATCGAAATGGATCCAACAAAGGTCGAGGATATTATGGAATGGCCTACACCGACGAATGTCTTGGAAGTATGTAGCTTCATGGGTTTAGCGGGATACTATCGATGGTTCATCGAGAGATTCTCAAGATAAAAAATCCGATTACGGAATTGCAGAAGAAGAACAAGAAGTTTGTTTGGATTGAGAAATGCTCGTAGGAATTTCGGAGGCCCAAGGAGATGTTGACAATGACACTGATACTGAAGGTCCCTGGAATGGATGTAGACTTCTTGGTATGCACTGACACATCCAAGGAAGGCTTAGGCAGAGTCTCGATGCAAGATGATCGAGTGATCGCTTACATCTCAAGAAAGTTGAGAAGGAATGAGGAGGACTATGCGACACACAATTGGGGTTATTATCCATTGTTTATGACTTGAGGGTTTGGAGACACTACCTTATTGCACAGAAATGGAACAAAAAAATAGAACATTGTGGATTACAACACATCTTTATGCAAGGGGACTTGAACACGTGAAAACGATGTTGGTTGGAATTACTTGGCGAGTATTATTTCAAGATTTATTACATAAAAGTGACAATGAACAGTGTGGCGGATGCATTGAGTCAGAGACCACACACATTTTAGGTGATTTCCTCTTCAGATGAATCTACATGAAAAGATGATAACTTTACAACACGATGATGACTGGTACAAAGAGGACAAGGATTTTATCAGACAAAACATAATGATGATACCAAAATTTGAAGGATTTAATATGGACAACAACGAATCATTGAGATTTAAAGGTCAAATTATGTGCCACTGAACCATGAGTTGAGGATTTTGATCCTAAACGAGGCTCATAGAGCAATATACATGGCTCATCCAAGAGTTATGAAGATGAGGAAAAACCTTAAACCCTTATTCTTTGGAAAGGGATGAAGGCATACATAGTCAACTACATGGAAAGATGTCTAAAATGTCAGTAGGTGAAGGTTGAACATAGACATCTAGCAAGATTACAATAGCCACACACTATTCTGGAATCAAAATGGGAGGTCATTTCAATAGATTTCATTGTTGGATTGCCATTGACGACAAGGAGACATGACTCGATTTTTGTGGTAGTCGAAACTTTGAACAAGAGTGCTCATTTTATTCTTGTGCATATGATGTATCACACACCTGACAGAGCTAGAGTTTTCATTAGTGACATTGTGAGGCTGCATAGCATGCCTAAGAGGATTATATCCGATCGAGGATCGGTGTTTACTGGACGATTTTGGACTAGTTTCCAAGAGGCATTGGGAACCTAACTTAACCTTAGTACTACATATCACCCAAAGACAGACGGAGAGACCAAAAAAACAAACCAAATCTTGGAGGAAATGTTATGTATGTATGTGATGGACTAACATAAGTGTTGGGAAGAATTTTTCCACTGGTAGAATTCACATATAACAACAGTTATCAAAGCACCATTAAGATGACTCCTTTCGAGTTTCTTTACGGGCGACTGTGTCAGATGCCTTTGAGTTGGGACCATGAAATGGAAGATCAAATGGAAACTATAAGACAAATGATCAAGGAAGCATAGGATCGGAAGAAGAGTTATGTTGATGCACATCGTGTTGAACGTAGTTACGATGTTGGCGATTGAGTATTCTTGTGGGTGAAAAACCACATAAGAGTTCAATCAAGTTTGGAAGGGGTGATAAACTTTCTCCTAGGTTCGTGGGATCCTGAGAAATTGTGGAAAAGAGAGGGTCATGGCCTATTGACTAGCCTTGCCTGATACTTGAGGCATATGCACGATGTCTTTCATGTCTCTGATTGAGACATTATGTTAGTGATCCTCCACATGTTTGGACTTGAGTACCTTGTAGGTATCAGATGAGGGTGCACTCACGGCTGAGCCAATCCGCATCCTGGACCATCACATTCAACAACTACGATGTCAAACAGTAGATCAGGACAAGGTCCAATGGGACAACTCTAGTCCGCACTTGACGACCTGGGAGGACGCATATGTTATGAGTCAACGATTTACATTTTTATTTGATGGATATACTTATGATAATGTGATACACTTTATTTCAACACTTATTTACTGTGAAACTTCAAAAAAAATTTTATACCAAGAGGGGTTGTATGTAACATCCCGCTCTTGCACGCACTGAGCGAAATTATTCTTTGAGGATACTTGCTTGCAAGTGATTTGGGTTATTATACTGTTGGTCATTTTGATTACGATTATGAGATATGGTGGACTTTATGATATTCTATTCTGTTGTATTTACACAGACAGGTGCTATTGATCGGGTTCTCTGAAGTGTGCAGGAATTTGGACATTGAGGATGCATAGGCATTGATGAAACCACTTGGACTCTGGATCGAGTCAGGGAGAGGATTGTTGGGTTTGAATTTTATTGATGTGATGCATGTACATATGATTAGATGTTATGATGATTGATTATTGTTGCTGACATAATTCGTTGATGGATGCAGGTTGACGATAGCTTGCCGACCAGACTCACATGTGGAGTAGAGGGGTCACGCACGACAACCAGAGACTTGAGGGAGAGGTGTGGAAAACAACCTTGCCACAACCTACTAGCACTCCCACCATGGATTGAATTGTAGGTTAACGATTACCTAGTTCGAGAAAACCCACGATGCTGTGAGGGCATACTGCGAGAGTCGCTCATGACTATACTAAGTGGCGTGCAATAAGGCATGGTCCTTATTCCTCAGGGGCCCTTAGTCTCCCACAAGATCACCTGGTGGAGTATTGACTCTAGGGGTTTTTGATGTCTACCAATTTAGTTAAGAAGTGAGTGGCACCCTTGGAGAACGTAGTGCATCCTAAAGGGTATGTCGCACAAGGAAAATGGGAAGAGGCGAGTGGCACCCTTGGAGTACCTAGTGCCTCCTGAAGGGCACGCCACGATTTTAACTAGTAAGTGAATTAAACCTAAATGACCTTAAAACGAATGATGTGACAACTAAGATTTAAAAAAAAAATATTCCCTAATAAAAATGTCGCCCAGCCTAGTGAAATTAAAAATCTAGGTCTAAGTGACACATGTGGTAAAAACAAAAATCATAATTAAACATGTAACGAGAAGGGGGTAAGAAATTCAATTAATTTATTAAAATCAAATTATATTTAGGGATTAAAATTTTAAAAGGGAAGTGATTGTTTTATTTACATATGCTAATTAAATTTTATTAATTAAAAAGAAAAAGGGGTAAAAGGTGGTATTACTACACTTGCTAAGTTGAGTTTTAGTTAAAAAGGGAAAAGAGGGAAACTTAAAAGAAATAGGAAACTAAGGGAAAAAGGGGAAACATAAAGAAAAATGGAAACGTAAGGAAAAAACTGAATGTCTAACTTAGTAAGGAATATTTCCTTTAAGAACCTTCTAATTATGAACTCATCTAGAAATTTAGTAAAGGGTAAGTCATTTAAGATTTTTAAGGGAATTTTGGGACACCAAGGAGCATTTTTAGGAATGCTTTTAGGTGGGTGAGGGAAATAGGAATAATTAAATAATTAATGAAATTAATTTTTGGTGCAACTAGGGGGATGGGTGACATGTGTGCGGGGGAGGTTTTTTTCTGATTAAATTAATGAAAAAGAAATTAAATGGGAATTTGGGAAATAAATCACTTAAAAACTCTATAAAAAGGATGGAGGAGGAGGTGTATGGATCTGATATTTATGCGTAACATTACACTGCTAAATTTTTGTCTTGACTGAACTTATCTTGTGGGAGTTGGGATACCCAGCTCAGGCAACGAGTGGTAGCTCGACCTTGTGAGGCAAGATGGGTGTTAGATGTTCTTTGGTATAGTGTGTGTGGCCCCTTTGCAGATCAGGGGGCTCAGAGGGATGAAGAGTACCCCTAGCGTTGGCTGGGAGGTACCAGTGACATCACATCGGTCAGCAAGCAGAAGCTAGAAGGAGCACGCGCGAGACATAAACTATTGAGCAGTCGCGTTTGGATAAGGTACGCCAGTTAATTGTTACTTGAAATGAAATTAAATTTGCTCATGTTATTTCTCTATGCTTGGCTTAATATTTCATTTCCATGCGATGTCTTGCACCTGCTTTCCTACGGTATTATAATCCCCTTGCTTGCTATTTTCTGAATGGATTTCCCTTGGCGAACCCAATTTCTGATTTCAATAACTTATATGTGTGGGTTTTATTGATTGTTTTGAAGAGATTGTGCTTTATCTTCCACCCTTATTCCTAGTTCATCAGTCCATGCCCAAGCAGTTAGCCAGGAGCCAAATAGATGATCGTCACTTCAGTGTTTAAAGACCTATAGATTCTAATTCCTTTCTTTTCCGTCCATGGATGATGAGTGAAGGATAAATTTTTGCCCAACTGTCTAACCCTTACTTATACCCGCGGTTGATTGATTCATGGTTGAATGATTATCTCCGTGATTCATCTTTGATCGATTTCTTGGCTTCTTATCTCAAAAACAACGTGGGTCATCTCCAACAAAATTATGGCTCCTTTGTTGGCTACGATCTCATCCTCCTTTAACTCCATTTGGTGGATCTTACTAGGTTGGATCATGTGTCTTTATGCCGCAATTTCATGTTTTTTTTTACGGCGTTCAATGCCCTTCTGTGCTGCGTTTTGATGGTTTTTTCTCCACCATTACGTGCTTCTTTTTTCCACCAAAAAATGTGGTTTGGATGATCCATTTTAGTAGAACCTTACCAACAATGGGTTAACATTTACCAGTGATTATATATCTTATCCTTTGCACAACGATTTCATTTCTTTTTCACAATGATTTCATTATAATGTGATAGAGATAACATTTTTTATCTCTAAGTTTTTGGTTAGTGATTTCGTTGTTGTATGATAGAGTGTTTATTTCTATAGATGAAAACTTATTATTCTCTATGTATGAAAACAATTTTAGACATAGTAGACTACGAATTTACACCTTATCAGTCTGCTAATTTACTACTCCTAGACTGCGAACTATTACATTTATTAAACAACGATTTTACATTTATTATGACAACCATTGTAATAACAACAACATTCTGGACAACAAACTAATATTGTTGATAGCAATTCTATTGACAGAGAAATTATATCTATGGTGCAGAGATACCAGACATTTAATAAATGATAGCAATAAGATTGACTGTGTTTTTTTTACCTTGAGAATGATTGCATTTTTTTATTTTTTTTGTAAGTAAGAGGAGTAATTATATTAAGATCCTGCAAAATCTGAAGTAGAGTGGCAAAATACATATCTGACCAGGCTGCAGTTACTGGACTGCCCCAGCCATGGGGAAACCAGTCTAGCCAGCCTATCTAGACCACTAATTAAACAAGTCATAATTTAAAAGAGTATTACTACTGTTTTTCACCCAAGACCTGGAAACTCTATAGACTAAACATACTAAAAGATTAGACACCTGGCTGGTAGCCGGACCACGTGGCGCGAAGGTCTCCTGGCCAGGGTTCTTCCTCAATGTACGTCGGCCCATCGTCCCACTGCTTGCCACCATCCTCATTGCGCTCAGCTCCCTTGGTGTCTTCCCCATGTGCGTCCTTCTTCCGTTCTTCTCCTGCTGGACGCGGCACTTCGCGCTGATCTGCATCCTTAGCCACTTGGGAGTCCTTCATTGAACTGGTTTCGTCAGTCTCAGAGAGCAATGCCTCGTGCAGGGACGAGATGATTCTGAGAAAGCTCGCCACCTTGGCGTCCATGGCCTGGAGTCAATAGTTTAAGTCCGTTACCTCTTGCCTTAGCTCGAAAACCAGTTCATGCAATGCAGACAGGCTTTCCTTGATGCGCGCTCGATCAAAAGATTCAGAGAAACTTGGAGCTTCCCTCTTGGACTCGCCACGAAGAGGGGGGTCACTGCCTCTGTCACCCAAAGGGTCGTGAAAGGGCATGGGGTTAGAGGAATATGCTAAGGGGTCTAGGGAGAGCCGCAGAGTTGAAATTGGCGTGCTCGGAATGACAGCCATGGAATTGAATTGCAGAACTCGCAAGGAGACAGCAGGAGACTTGGTTTGCTGGTGCGGGGAGGACTCACTAGAGGTCGAGTCGGGAGGTGTGACCGAGGGCCGTCGAGGCCTCCAGGGAGCGCCTCTCCTTGGTCTGCCTTTGGGGCGAGTCATTGAGAGCTGAATGCAGCTGGCTAGGGGAATTAAGAGCAGGCGATGGAGGAGAATAGCAGGGGCCACTTCGTGCCAATGGAGGAGAACAGAGAAGAGCCCATGCTGCTCAGGGATGAACCCTGCAACCACCATAACAAAATGCACTCCAGGCATAGTGAACTGGTTTAATCGAATTCGCAGCAGAGGGGAGAGGACTGTCACATAAATGCGCCCTCGCTTTAGCTTTATGAACATTTATGCGTCGGGTAGGGTGGTGGATTGTAGCACGCACCCATCACATGGCGGTGTTCCACGACGCCCTGTACCTTCGCCCAGTGCCTGCCGCGTGGACCGCAATACCACCCCATCTGGGGGAGAATGATTGCATTTTTACCATTCACCCTTTACCCATTTCATTTTGCCAATTCGATATTGCCAAATTCGTTTTACCATTCTTGTTTTACCCATTTCGTTTTGCCAATTCGGTATTGCCAAATTTGTTTTACCATTCGTCCTTTACCCATTTCGTTTTTCCAATTTGGTTTTGCCAAATTCGTTTTACCATTCTCCCTTTACCCAATTCGTTTTGCCAACTTGGTTATGCCAATTTTTTTTTACCATTCTCCCTTTACCGAATTCATTTTTCCAATTCGGTTTTGCTTGATTCGTTTTACCCCGAAATGTGAATAGACAACTTTGAATTTGTATCTTAATATTAGACAGACAACGTTGAATATAAATATCTAATAGACAACGGTTATTTGCTTGTTGTTTTGTATGACAGCGAGTTACACCTAGATGGATAGCAAATTTATATATCTGCGTTTTATTTTTATGACAACAATTAATACATGCGTTATCATATCTCAACGATTATATATCTGATTTACCATGTATCTAGATTATATATCTATGTTTTTGTGAGAACGATTATATATCGGCGTTATTACATAACTGAGTTACCATCTATCAACCATTATATATCTACATTATCACATGACATCAATTAATACTGTGGATTGCCAGATCATGATAGTGTTTAATATAGTTGACAACTTACACATATTGACCGTGTTTTTAAAATTTGATGACAACCAATATAGTTTGACAATGAATTTATATGATTTAATTGATATGAATTGGATAGAGAATACATGCGTTTGAATGACAAAAAAATTATACATTTGATTTTAAACATGTTGTATAACAGTAAATATTCAATAGACAGCGAGTAAATATACTAATTATTCATGACATCGATACATAATATAATTTCCTTGCTAATTTTCTTTTCTAATTATTTTTTATAACATTTATAATAGTTCACTCGTTCGCACTTAGACATCATGCTTAACAATTAATGGTTTATGGTTTGCTGGGGAAGTTGTTTAATAGCTTGTGCCATTTAAATTAAGTGATGTCATCTTGCGTCTTGTCGACTTGCTGCTTGGGTGCGTGGGGATAATATTCTTGTTAGTTAATTCGGTCTCCTGGCAAGTTGGATTTTTCTTGGGTTATTGGTCTTGTTTTGCTTTGTTGCGAAATGGTTACGGTCACGCCTTTCGCCTTGTGACAGCATGATTCCTGATGAGGGGATCCTTGCGCGCCTTGATGGATTGACATGAATGTTAGCCTGGCCAAAGTATTGTGCTTCCCGATGTGGGGTTTTGATCATTGTAAATGTTGTTGGTACTTGGTAATGCCTTAGAACATTTTGATATTTACACGCTGTAGAGGTTTCCAATTATTGGTTTCCAAAGCCATTGTGTCGGGTTGGTTTATGTCATCATTTATGTTGTAGGCATTGTGTTGCTTGTGTTGGGTGGGTAGTCATTTCTATCTGTCTAATTATTATCACATGTTTCATCCAGTTGCATGTTGTGCTAGTGCATTGAGTCATTGTTGTCTTTTGCCTGATCTGTGTGCATGGTTTTCGTCGTCAAGTTGTGTTGTTTAACTATTGTCATTGTTGTCTTCCTGCTTCAAAGGAAAAAAAAAAACTTTTCTTTTGTGTTTTGTCGCATGTAGTCGTAATGATGGGGTCATTACATATTAACTACTTTTAGTTTTCTAGTGGTTGGATAGTGTACTCAACATTCATGGTTATCGTTAGTCCTATAGTCATAGACAATTTCAGATCAGAAAGATGGCTTTCCTATTTTAGCCAAAATATCATGGAACATTTGTTTGATTGGATTTATTTTATTCTAAGTGGTTTCCAATGACCATTTCTTAAATTAACCAAATTCAAAGGTTTTTCTTTCGAGCTCAAAAATTTCAATCTTTAGCATGTAAAATTCAATATGATCATAGTTAAAATCTATTGTAGTCTCCTCTTCTCTTGTCATAAGAGAGATCGATGCTTCAGTGCTCCAAAGATGATGATTTTGGAGATGATCAGTGTTAGGCTTCTCCGACAACAACTCCAACATTCATAGTATTTTTTATTAGTTACATGACTGTAGCATGCCTCTTCCAAGTTTCCTTCCAAATGCAGTTTATTCAGTAACAATTGGCTTCAAAATAAGAGCCTAAAGTTGCCAAGCAATTCTATCCTCTTATCTTTTCATTCCTCAAGAAACCACCAACAAAAAATTATTTCTCTTGCTTCCAAATCCCCAAGCAGTTTAATCATCAACAGTAGTCTCAGACCCAAGATGATAGTAAAAAATAGCTCCAGTCCCAACATTCCATCTTGGTATAAAGGTTCTAGGTTCAGTTTCCAAGCATGTATCAATTTGTAAGGTAAAACTTGAGGAAATAATCTCTTTTAAGACTCTTTTATTTAATAAAAACATGGAAGGTTATGACAACATACCTAAGCTTAATTTTATTGGTACTTTTTTATGACATTTATGACATTTATAACATAGTCATTCGACCCTTCATAATTGCAAATTCCTTGTTTTGAGTTGAATCATTCATAGGGTTCTGACTCATTCCTTATATGGGCATTCCCCTCTCTTGTCTGTTGCTTCACACCATAGATGATTTTAGGGGCTAAATTTCACAAATGAACTAATTTTCCATGTTTTTCCCCAAACATGTATTCGTCAATTTCCATTTTTACTAAAAATGGTTTTCCCAAATTCCATAGAATAAAATTATTTTACCTTAAAAATTGCCAAAATTTTATAGAAACTCTATAAAATCCTTAGAAATTTGAATATTTTTACAAAACTATCGCCAAACATTTTACATTTTTCATATTAAGGACTAGTAAGATTAGCCCAAATTTCTACATTTTAATATAAATTTCCATCCTTAAAATTATCCTTGCTTCACACAACCATTCCTTGGTTATTTCTTCACACAATCCTTCCCTTTCTCTCTCATTCCATACCCTGGCAGTGATAATTGCTCAAATTTGAGTGCTTTATAGAACCAACCACATTACAAACTTTGCATAGTGAAAAAAATGGGGGGATTTGTTCGACGTGGACTCTCATCAATGGCATAAAATTTAGAGAGCCATCTATAATTCGATACCTGTAAAGATATATTCGGAGTTGTGGGCCTTTGCAAATAAGTTTGACAAAAATGTGGCCCGAATTAGCACCAAAAGGATAATGATAGATGGTTTCTAATAATAAAAAATTGCAAATATTGGTAAGTCCTTTCATTGATTCTTCCAAACTTCTGATTATTACTTCATGCCTTCCAAGAAGAAGATCAAGGATGATGCCAATGTGACGTTGAATGTATTTGGTGTCGTGGTGAATTATTTAGGCCAGAGGGCCAAGTCATACTTGCCACAAATTTGTCATGCCATCAAGAGAAGACTAAATAGAAAAAGTGTAAATTTAGACAATTGCAGATTTTATTTCTAGAATTGTTGTTGTGAAGCGATTCCAAGAGAAGAAACTAATGGGTCACTTAGGTGTTGTGATTCATGTGTACTTTGGAAAATAATATTCTGAAGTTTTGGGATCCATTCTCGGGCCGTAAAAAGCTATAGTAAATGTCATTAATGTGACTCTACCAATTAAATATTTGTTACCTTGAATAAATCCTGTTTGATGAGAATATTGAGTCATTTTTTTCACAAGATGATGAAGACAAAAGGAACAGTCTCTTTGGAACCATAAAGAACAATCCTATTTAGCACAACATGGATATCTCAAATGTTTTTTGATTGAGTAAATTTACATATCTTTGTGCAAGTACTAGTAAGGTAGTTTTTTGGCATATTTCTTCGAGTGGAAAGTTGATAGAAAATGTTGGCCATGATGCAAAGGTTGTTCTTTGGAATATGGAATTTTGTTTTATTACAAATTCTAGGTTTAGTCCCAATTCTACTCGTTTTGCTACATTTTCCTTTGATAAATGTGTGTAAGGTACCAGATGTAATATGAAAAAACAAGAATATTCAACAAATATCAATGGAACAACAAAATATGAGAAGAGAAACACTAGAAATAATACCTTTATTCAAAAAAATAAATGTTCACTTGCCTCTTCGAGGGGGAAACCTCCAACAAAGCACAATTCTATTACAATAATTTGCAAGAAAAGATTTCTTATGCCTCCTAATCGTATTTATACTAATTCTATCTTCTAGAGAACATTCTAGAGGAATATATTTCTAGAAGCAGAAGCTTCTATTAGGTATTCTTAAATTGACTTGTTCACATTTATTAAATAGGCCTTACTAACTAGTGTCAACCTTTAATACATGGAAAATATATTTGGGCCTTATTAACTAATGTTGTCTTTTATTACATGGAAAATATATTATTCTATATACATGAGGGGTTATATACCTAACATGCCCTCCCCCTTGAAAAAGAGTCATGTCCTCAAGGATTAATATGAGGAAACTACTGTAGAATGGTAGTCAGTTCCCAAGTGGCATATTCTAGTGTAGTATCCTTCCAATGAACCAAAACTTCCTTAATGGTGCAATAATGGAGGTGATGCTCTCTCTTGTCCAATACAACTTCTGGCTGCAACCAAATGGAACCTTCTTCATCCAACTCTGGTAGGGTGGTCTGGGTGTGGAATTTCGTGCTAATCACTTTCTTCATGCACGAGACATGAAAAGAAGGATGTATCTTGGAGTGAATAGTCAAAGCTAACTCATAGGCCGCCTTTATCCCCACGGGTTTGATAATAGTATAAGGACCATAAAATTTCGGTGCAAGTTTTTGACACTATTGGGATTTGAGTGAATTTTTCTTGTATGGTTGGAGGCAGAGAAACACCTGATCCCCTTTAGAAAATTGAAGTTTAGAATGACTATGATCTTCCTATTTCTTCATGTGATTTTGATCCATTACCAAACTGTCTTCAAGAGTATAGAGAATGTGCATGCAGATGATAAGATTGTGGTCAACTTCCTGAACTTTGGAGATGCCCGACATGTATGGGAGAACCGATGGTGGATTTTGTCTATAGACTAATTCAAAAGGAGTCATGTGAGTGACATTACGATAAGAGGTGTTGTACCACCATTCAACTAGGGGTAACCACTGAATCCATTGATGTTGTCTGTCAGATGCAAAACACCTCAAATATGTTTCCAAACACTTCTTGACCACTTTTGTTTGGTCATCATTCTAGGTATGATAAGATGTGATGAGATGCAATTGAGTTCCCTAGAGACTCACTAGTTCCTTCCAGAAATTGCTGGTAAAATTGGGATCATGGTAGAAAACAATAGAATGAGGCATTCCATGGAGTTTGAAGATATTATCCATAAAAAAATGAGCCATTGTGGATGTTGTGACCAAGTTTTGAAGAGCACATAAATGAGAATATTCAGAAAGACAGTCCACTACCACCATGATGACTGATTTATTGCCTGATTTGGGTAAGCTAATAATGAAATCCATTGAAATATCCATCCAAATAGTAGGTGGAAGCGAAAGTGGTTTTATTATACGAGGAGGTTTGACAGTCTCACTATTATTGCATTGACATGTATCACATTTGACCACAAAGGTGTGGATTTCCTGTTTCATACCTTCCTAGAAGAAAGATCATTTTACCCTTTCATAAGTTTTGGTAAGACCTGACTGGCCTGTTGTAGGAGAAGCATGGAACAAAGAAATCACCTTGTGTTTAAGGGCCAACTATTTTCTTAAATACAAGTGACCTTTATCGTGAAACTCTTCATTATTCCAAGAGTACCCTAAAGCATCATGTGTATCATGTTGAATTTTTTGGATTAGACTAGAAATTTTTGGATCTTGAAACCATTCATGTCGAACATCACGAATACAATCTACTAAAATTAATGAGAGGGAAAAGAGGGACCCTTCATCTTCATATTTTTAGGAAAGAGCATCATCCACCACATTTTATTTTCCCTTGTTGTAAACAATCTCATAATCATATCCAAACAACTTGGTCACCCATTTTTGTTTCTTTGAGGATGAAACTCGTTATTCTAGGAAGTACTAGAGGTTTTCACAATCCATTTTAATTTTTAATTATTGTACCAATAGATAAGGGAACCAAACATCCATTCCATGAAAAATAGCCAACATTTCCTTTTCATAAATCGATTGGTCCAAATGTTGGTTCAAAAATTGTTTTCTAGTGAAAGCCAAAGGTTGTCCATCTTGTATGAAGACTGCCACAATTCCTTTCCTAGATGCATCACATTCCAGAAAAAATGTCTCGGTGAAGTCATATAGGGATAGTACAGGAGTAGTGCACATATCTTCTTTCAAGGCTGGAAATGATTGGTCAATTGTTCGAGTCCAACTGAAAGCATTCTTTTAAAGAGAGTTGTGAAAGGAGCCACATTTTTTCCATAATTCAGAACAAACCTACGATAATATCCCATTAAATCCAGGAAAACACATAGACTTTTAAGAGTTTTAGGGAGAGGCCGATTCTACATAGATTCAATTTTCTTGGGATCCACCCTTACACCATCCTTGCCAACAATATGACCTAGGTACTCAACTTCAGAGGCGCTAAAAGCACATTTAGAATGTTTGAGGAAAAAATGGTGCTTGGAGAGGAAATGGATAACTTTATCTACATGGGTGAGATGGGCTGGCCAAGTTTTACTATAGATGAGAATATCATCAAAGAAAACTAACACAAAGTGACATAGGAAAGGACACAAGACATGATTCATGAGGCTTTGAAAAGTGGAGGGGGAATTACAAAGGCCAAAGGGCATGAACAAAAACTCATAGTGGCCCTCATGAGACATGTGAAATGCAATATTGGGGTTGTCTTCCTATTTCATATGTATCTGGTGTTATCCTGAGCATCAATCAAGTTTGGTAAAGTATTGAGCCCCACTAAGTTCATCCAAAAGGTCATCTATGACACCAATGGGAATTTTGTCCTTAATGGTATGTTTGTTATGGGCAAAACAATCAGGACACATGCACCAAGTTCCTTCTTTCTTGAGGACCATGACAATAGGGGAAGAATAGGGGCTAGTATTAGGATGAATAATAACCGCTTCTAACAATTCTTCGACAATTTTCTCAATTTCATTTTTTTGAGCAAAGGGATGATGATAAGGGTGAACATTGGGAGGAATATTACCTAGGTTTAAAGAAATGGAATGTTGATAGTATCTGTGGCAGGGGGGAGGTACTGGCGAGCTCATAAAACAATGGGATGGAGGGAAAGGATCATATGAAGGTCGAGGTATACTAGGGGTGTCTCAACTTCTTGAATGGAATGGAGTTGGCAAATTATGCCAGAATGACCTTTTTTGAGTAACGTTTCCATGTGATGGGAACTATTGATCTCTAGGGACCCCGTTGTAATGCATTAGAATTGATATTGTTGTCCTTCCTATTGGAATTGCATGGTTAATTACTTAAAATCCATGGTGATGGGGCCAAGAGTGTGTAACCATTCATCACCAAGCACAATGTCACGACCACCCATGTCAATAGAAAACATGTGACATTTCAAGTTACAATGACCAATTTGTAGGCACATATTTTCAAACCACCCCCCACATTTCATGGAACCACCATTGGCAATCATGATTTGAATATTCTTGACAACACAGATATAGTACTTGATTTATTGAGAAAGGTGGCAATGAATGAAATTATGAGTGTTTCCACTATGAACTAGGATGATGAATTTCCCATGCTTAATGTATCCAATCAATTTAAGGGTTTCGGGAGCGGAAAAACTAGTGAGAGCATTCAGGGAAATCAATGGTTCAACTTTAGGAGGATCAGAGGGTGGTGTAGGATAATTGGTTTTGAGTAGCTCTGCTTTAGGTGAAACCTCAACCTCTTCATCAAAAACATCCTATGAAATTACCATACAAATTTATGTTCTTTACACTTTTTCCCGAGAAATTATTTATCATCACAATTGTAGAAAAGACCCTTGAGTTTTCATTCAACCATTTGTTCCCATGTTAATTTTTGGACCTTGAGAGAAGGGACATGAGGAGAAAGGGTGGTGGGTTTTGGGCAGGGAACAAAAGTGGGTTTTTTTCTCTCGTCCAAGATGACCTATTGTTCCTCAATGACATGTTTAGTTTCTATCAACCAAGTCTGGGGGGACGTCATAGTAAAATCATAAAGGACATAATAAAATCTTCCACTATTCTAGATTGTTTCAACTTGGTCAGACATCCTAAATGGTGGGTTTTCATGTCAAATTTGTTGCATCATGTTGTTATTGATGCCAATGGTTTGATTATTTTGGAGGTTGTTGGATCATATCTCATTGATGTAAATGGTTTGATTGATTTATTTCAAGTAATTGATTGATTGATGATTGGCCTTGATGAGAATGATATATGTCCAAGTGGAAACCAATTGATAAAGATGGATCAATGAGTTTTCATTTATCTATGATGCAGTGGTGAATTGATGCAAAGATGAATCATTATTTTCTTATCATGGTTGATAAGGTGCACAAATGGATGAACTCCAAAGTGGTCCACTTATGGTGAAATCCCTCACGGGAAGATGCTTTACAGATTGAGTTATCCTATAAGAACAATTGGAGGACCCATGCTTGCATGTGGATTAATGAGATGAAGATCAATGAAGTTGTTGGTGAAACTATCCTAGATGGATAGTGCTTGGCATGCCATTTTCAGTGGTATGTGGAATGTTACATAACTCCTCACATTTTGAGAGTTATGGCTCTATGAAGTTGAAGGACCCCCATATGATGGCTTGAAGCCCTAAAAGGTCAAAGAAGTCAAAGTGCTTGAAAAGAAGAAATCATTATTTAAATGATAAAGTAAAGTGACAAAATCAAGAAAGATTATTTAAATGATAAAATGAAGTGACAATATCAAGAAGGAATATTTAAATGATAAAGTATTGGAGAACTTTCTATTCATGGAAAATAGTTAACCCAGAATAAGGAAAATAGGTTAAGTGACCTAGAAATGGGTTAAGTAACCTAAAAATGGGTTAAGTGACCTAGAAGATGAAAGTATAAATAAGAAGCTAGGATCTCTTGTAAAATATACATTTTTGGTGAGAATCCCTTTTGTGGATAAATGTAGAGATTATTGTGAATATCTTTTGGAGTATTGATGGAGGGCTTCTTGTGAGAGCATATTATTGATGTATATCTCTTGAGCATGATTTAAGATCTATTCTGAGGAAGAGAGAAAGAGGAGGATCTCATGGACGCATCAAAGTTTCAGCAATGTCATAGATCTTTACGACAAAATTATTGGATTCACAGAAAACACTATTTTCTGATGCCCACACGGGCTGTCTGTGTATAGGGTGCGTGTACACAGAAGTTGGTTGTGTATAGGGTGAGTGTACATGCGGGATGACTATGCACAGGTTGCATGGAGTGGATAAAATCATGGATATTTGTGTTTGAGTTGGTGTCAAGCTCTTAGATGAAGAGGCAGGTTCCAAATCTACATTCTATGGCCTTAGATATATCACTTAGACATTGGTATGGTTACATTATTGTCTTGATGGATTCTATTGTTTGATGTGTTGTGAATTCTTAGGCCATTATTGGTATGGATTCTATGATGTGGTTCAGTTTTGTTGATTTGGTTGATGGACTGAGCAACACTCTTATGATTCAGTAGTGACATGATTTCTATGGTATACTAGTTGTTTATACATGATTGAGATAGCATTCATATTGATTTGTTGTGGAGCATGAGAAAGCTATTAGAGAGCTTGGATGTGTTATGACTGGTTGTGGGTAAGTTTGGACAGTGGAAGACAAAAGAGAAAGTGATTGTATATTGCAGAGGATCTGAGCATGTGAAGAAAAGAAAAACCCTAGTTGCTCAGAAGCATACGCTTGTTGCATTATACATTGTCCACGTGCACACGTGGGCTGTAGTGAGCCAGGGTGCATGCACACACTGGCTGCACTACTGACAGACCGCGTACCTGTTGACAGATTGATATCTGTTTAGGATTGTTTCCTCATCTCAATTAGTGTTGAGTGTGTAAGATGAGTCTTGCATTATAGAGTTGGTGCTCCTGCAAAGTTGTACTCTATTCAGTTGTTGCTGATAAACTCTAAGGATTGCATTCCATAATAAAAAGAAAATTGTACATACATATTGTGTTCTTTGTGTTTATTGTGTTGATGACTTGTTGATGATATATTGCTAATATATGTTGCTGATATGCTCTCGCATCTAACTGGTTATAAATGACAACAATGGTTAATGAATAAATGTTGAATGCTAATTGATGAGTTTTTGTGGAAGAGGGAAGTTTTTGGAAAAAGATGTTTACACTCATTCATCCCCCCCTCTAAGTGTGGTAGGTGTGTCCAACAATTGGTATCAGAGAGGGCCTTCACTACAAGCCTTAACAAGATTGAAGGAGATCCATAGACACACAAATGGATGATGAAGTTCCAATCCTTGATGAGGAAAACTATTCTACTTGGAGAATAGAGATGAAAGTGTATTTGAAGATAATGGGGGGAACCATTTGGAAGGTAGCCATTGGTGGATCAGTTCCATTAAAGAAAAAATCAAAGTTTGCAGCTCAAAGGGAAGGAAAGAAGAATGATGCATTGGCTCTCAAGACCATTCTTAGTGGAATCTCAAGCCCTATCAAAGAGAGCATGGGACAATGCACTTCCGCCAAGGATATATGGCTAAATCTAGAGGAGACATATCAAAGAAAGGAAGAGAAAGAAGAAATTGAAGACCACTCCATCAATATCATCAAAGGTAAATAATAATCAATAAATCTTGAATGCATTATTTCTAAATGTGATTTTGAAAACATTTCATGTGAAGATAAAGAATCAAGTGATGATAGCACAAAGGAAGATCTTGAAGATGAAGGCAAATAATTACGTGTTGATGTTGGCAAAAAGGAAGAAAGTGAAGATACTTCAAATGAAGGTAAAGAACCTTCTAAAGCCCTTGATTGCAATAATGATGATGATGAATATTTCTCTACAAGTGAAGAAGAAGATGTAGAAATAGTTTGTGTAAAGTTTGATGGTATTTATCTTATGAAACAAATAGAAGGAAATCTATTAAAACTTCAAAAGGAAATTGAAGAGGGTTTATATAGATATAGAAGTGATCATTATTATATAGACTATAACTATCTTTCGGATAACACTAAGAAGTTTCTTAGGAGAAGTCTAAGGCACATATTGA
>ML782222.1:279348-302581 GCA_009831015.1 Picea engelmannii | reverse complement strand
CTACAACAAAATGTGACCAAGCAACATATCCTTGGCGTGCATTTCGATGCCATTTCCACCATTGCGATCTTTTTGGATCCAAATAGAGAATTCCATAATGAAGGTTGGTTAACTCATCAATGATACCATGCAGGGAGAAATAGTGTTCCATCTGAGTAACCTAGGATTGTGGATTTGATCCATCAAATTTGTTTACCTCGACTTTGGGAAGACATGGGTCACGAGGTAGAGAGTTGGAATGAGAGTGTAGACACTGGTTGGAGTCAACACCTTCAGTATAGAGAGGTGGGTTAGAGGAGGAAGGACCTTGAAATTTGTTCATGAATTGGTGTAGAATGAAATGGACTTCAACAATTTTCCTATCAAGATTTTCTTGAATAAGGTCCATTTTTTCATGAATGGACGAAATATCCTTATTTACTTAGGTGTAAAGGTAAGTAAGATCAGTACTTAGTTTCTTATTGGTTTCTTCTTGGAAAGTGGGAGCCATGAGGGCATGAGGGTTGGGTTGAAGGAAACAAAAATAATACAAGTGATATATACCACCATGATCAGGGAAACGAGAGGATACCAATGGGATAAGTTGGTAATAAGGGTGTCAGGAAGAGTATGGGTCCACGAGGTGAGAAATAAAAAGTTAAAAATGATAGGTATCATAATGATTAGTATGAAAAGAGGAATACAATGGGATAGGTCTCAAATAAAGGTGGGGACATGCCCCATACTTTTTTTTTAGTTTACTCCTGCAGATTTACACTTAGATTTGAATAATATTGTAGTGTCAAAATGCCCAAATTCTTAATACAAAAAATTGTGTAGTAATTTCACAACCAGAATGTAAGAGGCAAGGTTGCACGAAAATAGATATTGTATGTTCCATTTATGTTTTGTTTTCGTCCCAAGGGTTAGGATTTTCCTTTCTTTATATCTCTCTGATATACATGTGAGATCGAACAATAGTAATCGGCCCAATATCTTAGGGAACCAACTAAGGAGGTTATACCATAGCCTTAGTTGTATTTCCCAATTTTCCAGGTACTGGAGAGTATTTTCCTAAGTGTTTTTCTTAGTGGAACTATATCATTGAGGTGGTCCATTGATTGATATAGGATTGGTTTTAGGATACCTAGGAGGATCTTGATATACCAGAGCTACATAGTCATCAACAATATTCTCAGACCCAACATGATAGTAAAAAACAACTCCAGTCTCAGCATTCCATTTTGGTATAAAGGTTCTAGGTTCAGTTTCCATGCATGTATCAATTTCTAAGGTAAAAATTGAGGTAATAATCTCTTTTAAAACTCCTTTATTTATTAAAAACATGGAAGGTTATGAGAGCATCCCTAAGATTAATTGTGTTGGTACTTTTCTATGACATTTATGACATCTATAACATACTCATTCGACCCTTCATAATTGCAAATTACCTATTTTGGGTTGAATCATTCATAGGGTTTAGACTCATTCCTTATATGGCCATTCCCTTCTCTTGTTCGTTGCTTCACACCATAGATGATTTTAGGGGTTATATTTCACAAATGGTCAATTATTCTATCATTCAAGGCCACATGTATGTCGTTGGAAGTAGATTGGCAAGTGGATGAAATTGTGTATTATTATGATTTATGCATGCATCGAGACATAGCTTGGCATAGATGAAGTTATATATAACTATACATTCAATGCAAGGAATAACCATTATATACCTCTTAGATGTGGTTGAAACCATTCATTCACATGTTTGTTGTTTAGATAGATTAATAAATTAAATTTTAAAAAATAGTTTTTTAAAATTAAATTGATCAGTAAAATTAAAATTTTATAAAGTTAAATTGTAATTGGAAGTAGTGTCTTGTCTTATGTCTCGGATTAAGATTAAATATTATTAAAATATATATTGAGATCAAATACTTTAAAGGTCAAATATCTAAAGACATTTTGAAGAAATGTATGTGGTTTCCCTCAAATAACAATGATTAAATATAATACAATAATGAATAGTATACAATGATAATTTTTTCCACTTTAAATAATAATAATAAAGAAGAAAAAAATAAAAGTTAACCATAACAAAGAAGAGATAAAAGTAATAAAAATGAGAATTTTAATATACAATAAAATAACGTAGTCTAAATTTATCTTAATCTTAATTTTTATAAATGAAAAGATCTATGTTTCTATTTTCCTTTAATTGTTATATACTGAATATATATTTTTAATTTTTTTAATAAAAACTCTATATTTTTATTTCTATATATATATATATATATATATATATATATATATATATATATTTATTAAAAAATAATATCCAAACTAAATAAATTTATATATACATTGATACATAAAAACATTCAAAACAATATGGTTTGAGAGACTACATCAAAGAAATATAAGCTAGCAAAACCAAAATTATAAATGTCCCGAATTCTAAATACAAAGAAGAATTAAGTAACAGGGGAATACAATATCATAGAAGCATGCTCATGGAAACAAATAATTTTTTTATCAAAAGGAATTTGATTCAATGGGTACAAAATAAGTGCATTATGGTTCAGAGGAATGTTGTAGGATTCTAAAAGAAATTAAAACATTTGGTTGAAATGGGGTTACCATATTGTTAGGGTAAAAAAGTAAATTTTCTCACCTTTGAAAACTACAAACAAATCTTATCAAATCCAGGGAAAATACAAGCAAATTCAAAGAAACAACTAGTGTGCTTAAAGATCAAACAATAGTAGATTGTTTGAGTGATGACTTCTACTGGCAAATTAAGAATTTATTTGACAATAATCCTACCTATTAAAAGTATACATAGTTGGATATCACATGCATAAATATGTTATCGTACAAGTATCCATCAGAGAAGGATTGGGATCTTCTCCTTCAGTTAGTACAAGGGTGATCTGGTGAACCAAATCTGAAGGATCCCAACAACTGTCTTTTAGATCTTTCTATTTTTGGAAATGAAATATTTCTTTGTATATGGAAATATATGAATAGGATAGAATAACCACATGGTTAATATCCCAGTGGTATAAAGTCTCATAAAGAATAGATATAAAAGGATCTTTTTTCCTTGGAAAAGACTAGATCTTTTAATAATTTTTTATTATAGACCTTGGGTGATTCTATATTCCATTGTTTCAATTTATATTTTTTATTTGATTTTTATTTCCATAATTTCCTCTTGAATATGTTTGATGCTATAAGTGTAATAAAATTAGTATGACCATTACTATTAAAACTACAAATAAATCGTTAAGGCCGCATATTTCCTTAGATATATAGTAAGCATTCACTAGGCCCATGTCTTGCTCATTATGTCTTGTGAATAGAAATGAATTGTTCTTTTCTATTCATTCTATGTTCTTATCTCATATATATAATTTATTTCATAATTTCTTCCATTGAAAATAAAAATAATATTTATCAAAGGATACATTATTTTTTTTTCAATTTTCTTCCTTCAAACTCTTCCTTCATTCATTCAAGATTTAAATTGTTTGAAAATTTGAAATCATGCCCTCAAGCTCAGATATTTAATCATTGAAGGTTAGTAATAAAAATACAAGGTAAGAATAGAAAAATACTCTATTTTAGGAAAAACAAACAAAATAAAAAATCAATCATAGTAAATGGATGTCTTGGCATAATTTCCTAGCCAGAAACATCTCAAGGGTTACAACAAATACCACATCTTGTTGCATTGATTGAAGATTCATATTCTACATGTGCATTCATTTTCACCCCTTGATAGACAATGAACCTACAATTGCATTTGTTTTTTTCACTGTTAAGACCTAAATCGTGGCACAATACCCCTTAATTGGGGCATATTACATTAGTATTGTTATTTTATTTATGTCGTCTTGGGTCCATTAGTTGTAATTGTACCTCCTAGTCTCCTATATATATGAAGGAGACCTTTTCAATTGGAATCATCTTGTATTTGTGAATTCATATGATGTATAAGGAGGTTTCCCCCTCAAAGAGGCTTATTATATGAATTTATCTATTTGTTAATCCATTGAGTACTTATTCATAGGTTTTTATGATATTTTTATATTAGGTTCTTAACATTTGCTATCATAGATAGATAATCCTCAAGATTGACTTCTTCAAAACAAGTCTTCTTGGCATTTTTGCTGCAACGTTTTTTCTGTACAGTTTCGGGATTTAGAGTTTCTATGGTGTAGATGAGACATATAAAGATAACTTGGGTCCAAATTTTGGATCTTGGTTCTGAAAATTTTACAATACTAGGGAGGAATAGTGAAGTATCTTGTGTACAAATTTCATCCCTTGATTTTCTATACTCTGAAAGTTATTCTATGAGGCAATTAGTGTTTTTGGCTGGTCCAGATTTTAGTCTAAAACATGTGTTCTTGGGAAAATTGTTATATATGAAGCTACAAACCTCCAAATTGAGTGAGACTTGTTTCATTCGTTAGGGTACGAACCAAAGTTTCACTGGTGAAAATTTCACGTTCTGAAGTGAAGATAGTGATACGTTCTAGGTCGTACAAGTTCGCCCTCCTTAGAGGAAAAAAACTCAACACATCTTGGGAAAGTTATCATAAAATTATCTTGGAGAATCCAATATTGGTCTAACCTGTGGGGTTGGAAAGAATACACATAAGGATCCATCGGGAAGAAATTTTAGACTTAGAAGGGTCGAAATTATAGAGCTACAACAAAAAAAATGTTGGCTAGCATAACAATCTCCAAATCAAGGTTTTAAAAGGGGCATTTGTTTTTTGGAAATTTTCATATATTTTGATTAGAAGATCCAATTGGGGTGATTCAAAAAGTGGAATAAAGTGGGATAAAAGGAGTATTACATAAATTTTAGAGAATATTAGGTATTTTTAGGTACATATGTATTCTGGCATCTCTAAATGTAGGAGTTTTTGTTACTTGTTAGTGATACAACCCAGGGGCAGTGTGGTTCTTCCACATACACAGAGTATATTGTAAGGCCCATTTCGAATGATTGTGCATTATAAAAAACTATTACATATTTGAGCTCCCATGTACCCAGCGTATATCGGAATATCCATTGGAATCCTAAGACCAACTGAGTAAACCATTTGGCAGTCTTGTTGTTATAGTACACCGAGAACAACACTCAGAGAGATCACTCTCTAGTACCTGGGTAGTCATATAGTATGGCTAAGGGCATGTTAAATTCTCCTTAGTTAGTGCCCAAAGATATTGGTATGAGTACTATTGTTGGACCTCACACGTATATTAGAGAGCTATAACACCTGACACTCCCTTATCTGTGAGGACCTCTAGTTAAGAAAATTAGGAATTCCTACGTTGCAGTGATACTTGGCCAACATGCCACCAAAAAAGGGAACTTATACACCAAATAATCCCTCAGACAACCCTACTTGGACTCTTGATGAAGGTGAAGAAATGTGTAAGAACATTGATGATTTACAAAAGAAGGCAATAACAAAAGATGAACTACAAAGGATGATGGATTCAACTTAAGCTAAGCCAGAAGAAATTATGGATACTAATATGGATGGATTAAAAGGGGAGATCATGGAAGGGTTGAAAAATATGCTAATAGAGAGGCCACCCGAAAGTGATAATGTATCCCATGAAATTCATGATGAGGACACAAGGAAGAGGAATCAAGACTGGAGAAACTCTAGCTTTGGGTTAAAGACCAACCACTTTCCTAAGATCGATATGAGAAAGTTTGATGGCAAGAATCCAATCACATGGATACTCCATATGGATCTTTTCTTTGATATACATGATGTGCCACACACACAAAAGGTACAAATTCCATCCTTATATTTAGAACCTAATCAATTTGTGTGGTATTGATGGCTTTGTTCTCACAAATCACTTGTCACTAGGATAATTTTCATAGAATAAATGATAGCACACTATGAGGATACAAGGAGAAATACCTTCTTTATCCAATTGATAAGTCTCAAGCAAAAGGGTTACGTTCTAGAGCACATTGAGAAATTCCAAAGATTGAATATAAAAGTAACAAATATTCCAGATGAGCACTTGATTAATGTCTTCATAGGAACTTTAAAGGATAAAATTCAACATGAGGTTCTCCTTTGGGAACCCAAATCATTGGAGAATGCACTCAGGATGGCGAGAAATGTTGAAAGTAAAAATATGGCTATGGATACTAGAAGGACCACCCCTAACATATATCGAAAGAATAATGTTCCTTCTTATAAATCACCTCAACCTACAAGGTTGACAACTCAAAAATTGGAGGAAAGAAAATAAAAAGGTTTATGCTTTAATTGAGACAACAAGTACAGTAAGGGACATACATGTGGTGAGAATAAATTATTCTACATAGATTGTGAAGAGGAAGAAGAAGAAGAACAATAACCATCTCAAGATAAAGATATAGAAGAGATTTATTCTGAAGACATGACTCCCACCATATCATGTCATGCATTGGATAGAATTATCACTCCTCAAACCCTCAATATCAAAGGATATATAAAAAATAAAAGGGTAATAGTGCTAATTGATTCTGGTAGTACTCATAGTTTTATTCATTATAAATTAGCCAAAGTTCTCAATTTCTTTATATATCCAAAGCCATAGTTTAGAGTAATGAATTGCACATGGAGGAACTATCAATTTCTCAAGAAAATGCCATAATATCAATATTACTATGGGGGAATATGTAATGAATAGTCCAATGATTTCTATACCCATGGGTGGTTTTCATGTTGTACTAGGGGTCCAATGGTTATAATCATTGGGGACAATGGATTTTAATTTTCAAGAACTTTTCATGAAATTTTCATTGGAAAGAAATGAATTTGAGTTAAGAGGTATCACAGGAAAACCCAGTAAGGTGGTACTCTCTAATGACATGACAAAATTATTGAAAAAGAGGCATCAGTGTGTAATTCTACAACTATTCTTACTAGATGTTCAAACATCTAAGCCATCTATTCTCCTAGATCTCCAAGGGATCATTGATAATAATTCCAAAGTATTTGAATATATTCCCATAGGTCGTCCACCCACTCACAATCATAATCATGCTATTCACTTAATTCCTGGGAGTGTGACTCCTAATATCAAGCCTTATAGATACCCTTATTCCCAGAAGAGTGAAATTGAGCATATGGTTGAATACATGTTAGAGGTTAGCATTATTATACCTAGCCAAAGTTATTTCTTAACATTGTTCGTAATGGTACTCAAGAAAGAGGGCTCATGGCATATGTGTCTAGATTATAGAGAGCTCAACAAGATCACCATTAATGATAAGTTTTCCATTCACATCATTGATGAATTGTGAGATGAACTACATGGATCAATCTACTACACAAAGTTGGATATTCATTCAGGGTGCCATCATATTAGAATGAAGGAAGAAGATATCCCCAAAACAACATTTAGAACTCATGAAGGCCATTATGAATTTTTGGTTATGCCTTTTTGCCTTACAAATGAACCTTCCACTTTCCAATGGTTGATGAATTCCATTTTCAATCCCTTCCTTCAAAAATTTTTGTTAGTATTTTTTGATGATATACTAATCTATAGCAAGCCTTGGGAAGATCGTGTTCGACACGTTGACAGGTTGCTACAACTACTAAAGGAGAAACAACTATATGCCAAACCATCCAAATGTTTCTTTGGGGTGAAGGAGGTACATTATTTGGGTCATATTGTATCTCATGAAGGTTTCAAGGTAGACCCTAATAATATCAAAGCCATGATGGACTAGTCGATTCCCAAAACATTGAAGAATATTAGAGGATTTTTGGGTTTGATAGGATACTACCACAAGTTTTTTCTGAACTATGGAAGAATAACAACACCTTTAACTGCATTAACTAAGAAGGATGCATTTTAATGGACTCCAGAGGCTACTCAATATTTTGAACAACTTAAAGAGGCAATATGCAAAGCTCTTGTCTTGACCACACTAGACTTCACAAAAACCTTTATTGTATAATGTGATGCCTCGAGAAATGGCATTGGTGTTGTTCCAATGCAAGAAGGAAGGCCCCTTGCTTTTGAAATTCGACCACTCAAGGGAAAGGACTTAAACAAACCCATTTATGAGAAGGAAATGATGTCAATACTACATGAATTGAAGAAATGACGCCCTTAGCTAATAGGTAGGCACTTCAAGGTAAAACAAATCATGAAAATCTTAAATACTTCTTGGAAAAAAGACTATCTTTAGAAGAGAAAAAAAAATGGGTGACCAATATGTTGGGTTATGACTTTGAAATCATCTACAAAAAAGGGAATAAAAATGTTGTGGAATAATGTTTGGTTTTCCAACAAAATAAGGTGAAAACAATTAGATCTCGGGTCTTTTATAGCCATTAGCCATTCCAAGTCAGCATTGGGAGGATGTTTCCATGGATTTCATCATAGGGTTACCGAAGTATAAAGGAAAGAGTGTCATCATGGTGATTGTTTATAAACTTACAAAGTACATACACTTTTGTGTACTCTCTTATCCTTTCAAATCTAGTACAGTTGCTACCACATTCATGGAGATAGTTCCAAAGCTACATGGAAGCCCAAAGATTATTGTAAGTGATAGATATCCCATCTTCACTCGAAATTTTTGGACATAATTATTTTATTATTTGGGTACTCAATTGGCTCATAGATCATATTATCATCCTCAAAATAATGGACAAACTAAGATAGTGAACAAATGTCTAGAAGGCGAACTTTGTTTCTTTGTCTCTAATAAACAAACACAATGGTTTAAGTGGTTACCCTTGGCACAATGGTGGTATAACACTTCCTTTCATACTACAACAAAAATGACACCATTTATGGCGCTTTATGGAAATCATGCACCATCCATCAATTCTTCTCTAAAATACAAATATAAGGTTGAAGCAATGGAATATGCCATCAAGCATAAACAAAAAGTTCTCCAACTCTTAAAGGAAAACCTGACCATGACACATAATCACATGAAACAACAAGCAAATCAACATTGTAGTGAAATAAGTTTTCAAGTAGGGGATTGGGTATTTTTGAGACTACAATCATACAACCATATGTCCCTCGAGCAAGATAATAAAGATAATAAATTATCACCGAAGTACTATGGATATTATAAGGTTTGGAAAAATATTGGTAGTATGGCATACAAATTAGAGCTTCTTGCATCTTCTCAAGTACACCCAGTTTTGCATGTTTCATGCTTAAAGAAGGTTATAGGTGGCATGATCCTAGTGGAAACTATATGGCCTGAACTTGACGAGGAAGGAAAAATCGTATTGGAGCCTGAATCTATAACTGACACAATAATTCTTCAGCTAAGGAATAGATCAATTTTAGAGTATCTCATTAAGTGGAAGAAACTACCTGCTGAAGATTCCACGTGGGAAGATGATTCTTTTATACAGAAGCATCTAGAAATACTCATTCATTGAGGACAAAACATTTCTGAAGGGGAGGGGCATGTTAAGCCCTAAATTGTGGCACATTACCCATTAATTGAGTCATATTACATTAGTATTGTTATTTTATTTATGTCGACATGGGTCCATTAGTTGTAATTGTACCTCCTATTCTCCTACATATACCAAGGAGACCTTTTCATTTGGAATCATCTTGTATTTGTGAATTCATATGATGTATAAGGAGATTTCCCCCTCAAAGAGGCTTATTATCTTAATTTATCTATTTGTTAAGGTGTTGAGTACATATTCTGAGGTGTTTCTGTTATTTTGATATTTGGTTCTTAACATTCACATGCCATCTTTTTTAGTCTGTGATAACTAAGTATCTAAAATATAGGTTTATTTTCTTTATGACAACCCATTCCACCAACTGCAGTGTTATTTACTAATGTAATTTTATCGTCACATTGTACTTTGTTTTTATCTTGGTGTCTTCCATGTACATGTCTATAACATGAATAAATATATAATAATAATAATAATAAATAATGAATACAAATAACTAATAAATAATAATTAATAATGAAGAGTCATGACATCCCAATGAAAGGACGCATATCTTCATGAAAGGGAACCCCTTTGTGGGTATATAAGGCCCTCATTTCTCATTGTAATACCATCTCATATTCACATACATTATTTTTAAATATATTATCCTTTATGGATTATAACTTGTTTTCCTACCTACATTGGGTATTTACCTTGTGAGCCGGCTAGGTTCACTATGGTGGTATCACAGCTTCGTTATTGATTCTGGCCATTGGCCATATAGGGTTCTAGCCACACTAAAAAACATTCATATTTTCTATGATCTTCGGGCCACACGGGAACATTAAAAATAAAAATATGCCAATGCAAATACAATAATAATAATAAAATATTATGAGGCTATGAATTATTATTTCATCTTCAAAAGTTGGAAGAAATTAGGAAAACAAAAGAGTAGATAAAAAAATTAAAAAATAAAGGTTTTCTTAAAGGAACGTGAACACATATAAGTGCATACCAAGAAAAGGTACGAAAAGGTAATTGAAAAAAAAGTTCCAAAGAAGTAGAAAAGTGAATATTTTATTTTACCTTTATAGATTTAACGACCCATGGTTTTGGTAAACCATTGGCCCATGGTATTCCATACCATATATATGTTTGTGTGTGTATTTAATTCTAAATAAATATACCACAGGGTCATGTTTCTTGAGCCCCAGCCACCACTAACAAATAGTCAAGATTATAAAAATGAGTATTTAAAGTCTCCTAAGATATTTAAAATTCTTAATTGGTGAAGTATTTATAAGTGGAAAGAGAAAGTATATAGAAAAATATTTTAAGAATATTAAAAGGGAAAGTGGTAAATTTTAAAGAGTTATTATTAAATTTTATTTGAGGATCTTATGCATTCAGTACATTTAATCTTTTACTTACTTTTGAAGAAGTAGTAAGTGAACTATGACAACTATAAATAATCCTACATTTTTGGAAAAATGTCCATTTTGTGAAATGGTGTTTAATTTTCAAGAGTCCTTTAGAAATCAAATTTTTAAGTGCACAAATTGTCGAAAACCATTTATTCTAACAAAATATAAAAATGACTACAAGAAATTGGAAGACAAATTAGCATATTATAAAGAGACCAATAGAAAATTACAAAATGAAGTTGTCATGGAGAAAATTAAGAATAAATTGTATTCTTACCAAGCAAAATGTAATGAGGAGTTGCATGCACAAATTAAAGACGAGAAAAAAAAATATGACAAGACCTTACTAGAACAAAATCAAGAAATCTCTCACCTAAAATATCAAAATCAGAAGTTAGAACAAGCTAATCAAAATCTTATTAATAAATTATCATAGAAATATGAAGAGAATTATTGTTTAAAGAATGATAGTCAAAGTTTGGTTGCACAAATTAAGAAGTTGAAGAACACGAATAAATAAAAAATGGAAAGGTTAGAACAATTTACTAGTAAAGAGGAAATGACTAGTGAAGAAACAATGTCTGAACCTATTGAAATTGATAAGTTTCTAGTTAAAAAAATCCAGGCCTATGAAATGGGAATAAACATAGATCTATTTGAATTACCAATAGTATCAAGAGTTGAAGAAATATCCAACAAACAAGATTTTGAAGAGATTCATGTGCCTTGTCATCATATGAATCACAAGAGTTGTCATGACCAACAACAAAGTGAAGAGGAATATGAACAATGTTCTTCTTACCAACAACTAAACCACAATATTTTAAAGGAACAAAGACAAAATCGACAACTTGTATGGAAGCTTGAAATGAGAAGCCCTGTGAGGATAATCGATAATAAAACGGTTCTAATGAAGGAAGATTTGGGATGGATCAGTCCACATAAAATGAAACACATAAGTTTAGTAATTCGAAGGTTATATCATCTTGGTTCATCAAGTATCATAACTACAAGAACAACATATCTTAAGAAGACAGTGCAAGCCAAGACAAAAGTTAAGGAGAAGCCTTCAGTAAATTATTCTTTGAGGACAAAACATTTTTAAGGGGAAGGCAATGAAACATAAATAAATATATAATAATAATAATAATAATAATAACTAATTAATAACAATTAATAATAAAGAGTCATGACATCCTAATGAAAGGACACATATCTTCATAAAAGGGAACCCCTGTGTGGGTATATAAGGCTCTCATATCTCATTGTAATATCATCTCATATTTATATACATTATTATTTAATATATTATCCTTTATGGATTATAACCTGTTTTCCTACCTACATTGAGTATTTACTTGGTGAACCAGCTTGAAGCTACATAGAAGCCCAAATATTATTGTAAGTGATAGAGGTCCCATCTTCACTCGACATTTTCAGACATAATTATTTTCTTATTTGGGTACTCAATTAGCTCATAGCTAATCTTATCATCCTCAATATGATGGACAAACTAAGATAGTGAACAAATGTCTGGAAGGATACCTTCGTTGCTTTGTCTCTAATAAACAAACACAATGGTTCAAGTGGTTACCCTTGGTAGAATGGTGGTATAACACTTTCTTTCATACTGCAAGAAAAATGACACCATTTATGGCACTTTATGGATATCACCCATTGTCCATCACTTCTTCTCTAAAATAAAAATATAAATTTTAATCATTTTAATATTACATCAAGCATCAACAACAGGTTTTCCAACTCTTAAAGGATAACCTGACCATGACACAGAATCACATGAAACAAAAAGCATATCAACATCGTAGTGAAAGAAGTTTTGAAGTAGGGGATTGGGTATTTTTAAGACTACAACCATACAAACATATTCCCCTCAAGCAAGCTAATGAGGATAATAAATTATCACCGAAGTACTATGGCCCTTAGAAGGTGTTGCAAAAGATTGGTACTATGGCATACAAATTGGAGCTTCTTACATCTTCGCGAGTACACCCAGTTTTCCATGTTTCATGCTTAAAGAAGGTTATAGCTGACAAGATCCTATTGAAAACTATATGGCCAAAACTTGACGAGGAATTAAAAATCATATTGGATCCTGAAGCTATCACTGATACAAGAATTCGTCCGCTAAGGAATAGATCAATTTCAGAGTATCTTATTAAGTGGAAGAAACTGCATGCTAAAGATTCCATGTGGGAAGACAAGTCTTTTATACAAAAGCATATAGAACTACTCAAGTGTTGAGGACAACACTTGTCTGAAGGAGAGGGCATCTTAATCCCTAAATCATGGAAAATTACCCATTAATTGGGGCATATTACATTAGTATTGTTATTTTATTTATGTCGGCTTGGGTCAATTAGTTGTAATTGTACCTTCTAGTCTCCTACATATACCAAGGACACCTTTTCATTTGGAATCATATTGTATTTTTGAATTCATATGATGTATAAGGAGGTTTCCCCCTTGAAGAGTCTTATTATATGAATTTATCTATTTTTTAAGGCACTGAGTACTTAATCTGATGTTTTTATGATATTTTGATATTTGGTTCTTAGCATTCACGTGCCATCTTTTTTAGTTTGTGGTAACTAAGTCTCTCAACCATAGGTTTCTTTTCTTTATGACAACCCATTCCACCAACTGCACTTCTATTTAGTAATGTAATTTTATCATCACATTGTGCTTTTTGTTTATCTTGGTTTCTTCCAAGTACATGTCCAGGAACCTATACATTGCGACACATACATTTTCTCAATGCCAATTTTTTATCTCTATCATGATTGTTTCCACATGTATTCACTGCACCCACTATGTGTTGGTCACAATGCTCATTGCAAATTTCATTGTACTTCTCCCTTAGCAATGGATCATAGTGAATATGAATTGTATGTGTTTCAAATGACAACACACCAATTGTTTTATCACAATTTGAGTCAGTAGAATATAGGTTGAAAATATTGCTACCATGGAGGGACCACACTTGGATATTTACCTTGAAAATGAATGATATCCATTGCAAACAAAATGACCCACCCTTTATCTTTCATTTTTCATATGTTATTTCCATATTTACAATATACTTATGCTAATTTGCAATACTTGTTGTATTTCCTAAAAGAGTAGGTGTCAGATATTCATGCAAGTAATGCAATGCAATTTGGTCGCCACTTTTCATTGAATTACAAAAAGATTGTGCAATATAAAGTTTCAAGGAATTTGCATTGAAATATGCCGTTATCAAATAGAAAACTGCTTCAAACAAAATATCACCGCAACTAGATGCGATAAGAATTTATTTGCTCAATCCATAAGAATGCATCTTGTCCATATTACATTTCCAATAGTATTCGAGGTTTTTGCACTGTGGTGACAAGCAAGTATCAACTTGTTCAAGATTGCATCTTGCTAGTTTCTTGTAAAGAAATGGTTCGTAGTGACCACTAACATGATTTTTATCATGAAACAAGATGCAATATGGATCTACATTTACATTTTTGTTGAAGTGCAAATACTTTGTTTTCCTCATTAGTGACCAAATTGTAATCAATATATTTATCCATTTTTCTAACCATTGTATGAAAAATATATATCTCCATAGCCCTCCCTCATTGTCATTTAGATTTGAATATGAAAACATGTCCATTTTTTATAGATATATGTACATTTCATGAATCCCATGCAATTCATACAAGAAATTGAATCATATCTCAAGCTCATATGATTCCAATACTTCTTTATCTCCATTGTCCAAACAAACCAAGAAATGATCTATTAATCCATTTCGTAATTCAATGGAAGAGTACCGAAAATGAAAAAGGATGTGTAATGCATCAAACAAACAACCCCCATGATTATATGTAAATTTATCCAATCTAATAACACCATTTCTATGTAGAACATGGTCAATGTTTTCATGGACAATGAACTGCCCATTGTTTCCATAGTTTTCAACATCTATTGTATCTTCCATGTTCCAATTTATGTCATTCAAAAGTTTTCAACATCTATTGTATAATCCATATTCCAGTTTATGCCATTCAGATGATGCTTAGGCTTTGTCTATAGCATTGACCAACAAAAAAAAACATAAAATGCTAAATAAAATATCAAAGTAGCATACCTTTTTTTTGTGTTCAACTTTGATTTTCTTTGATACACATAGTTTCTAAAATAGTCCTTAACCAACTTAACCAACCCCTAAAAACTAAAAATAATAAGAAACTATTAATTTTCCTTGGGATGCATGGTACATCCCCAAAATATTTCATTTTATGGTTTGATCAAACAAAACAAGAAGAAAAAATAAAACTGGTTTGCTCAAACATTACACTAATGGCATTACAAATTTAAATGAAATGAAGTAACTGCATAATGCATGAACCACATATTATCAAACAATAAAAATGGATTGTTTTGCAACACATAGCAATGGTGATGTCTGATGTCAAAATTAATAGTATTTGTATGTATTAGATTCAACTATGTCCGTCGACGCAATGCATACTAAAAACAAGAAAATAACCTAGCTTCATGTATTTGTTAGATACATAAACTAATCAGGAAGACCACTGGATAAAATCAATCCAGTACATAAATACTTTCAACCTCTCCAATAAATATTTCAAGGGCACTACTTGGCAACAAAAGGCCAGATGTTATAAATTCTCTACCCATGGCTTGGATATATACTAAGTGTTTAGTGTGCCAAAGGCATAGTTGTGTGGAGCATGAAAATATGACCATAGAAAAACCTTTCATCCAACCTCAAAAGTCGCAAAGTAAAAACACTTTTGATTAGCAAATTTTCCAAAGATAAATAGATAACATAGCTGGTATTGTGGAAGGCCAAGAGCATGATGCAAATCCGCTAAAATGGATTTTTCACATATATCGTTTGTCTTTAAAACAATAATAACTGTAATAAAAACCATCAAGTATCCCACAAAGAACCAATGTAATTGCTTTGCACTACTTCTACATGCATGTCCTTTCCATCTAAATCACATCAAATCAATTTACTATAAATCAATGATATATCTTTCAAATTACTTCACTTGTCACAATCACCGACGCAAAACTATTTGAAATGAGGAGGTGCATAAGTGCAACAATGCGTGAGAATAACCCGTGTCAGCTATCTACACAAGGATTACAAATATTTAGTATTAAATAGACCAAATATATCTATGTGAACTACACAATTGTTGAAGCATCCAAGCACGACAATGCCAAAAGATAAGCAATATGAAATCTCAGTACAAGCATTATAAGAATGGATTATCTGGACGAGGATTCAAAATGGTTTGAGTGATCACGTTGAAGCACATGCCTATGAAAAGCATCATCATATTGCATCAACAAAATCACCTGAACAAAATGAAAAAAACAATAGGAATAAAGGCATCACAACAATTTTTTTTTGAAAATTTAATAAATCATAGAGCTCACATTGCTTCAAGAGAAAGTGAATGTACTTTGTACCAATCCTAAATCACTTCCCTTTCATTCTAAATCTTAGAAAAATAAATTCCCCAAAAGTGACCAGGACTTCATCCATATTATTTATCTTGTTACAACAAAGTGCAGAACTATTGCAAATGTAGATGCGTGGAAGCATATTAGCTTGCGAGCATGTCTTTCCTCCGCACAATGGTCGAAAATATAGCAAGTATTTATTATGCCCGTCATGTTTCTATGCACAATTCCAATGCACACAACCAACATGTATGCAAACTCGAAAAAAATGTCAGTAGAAAAATCCTCTGTAGAACTAGCAAGGTGAAAAACTAGAAGTGCCAATGTGAAAAAGAACTGCAATGCAAGCATGCCAAAGAATTGCTAACAATTCTCTGCATAAGAATTGAAAACAGACCAAATGTCCACTGTGTCAAGAAAAAAAACTATACAAAGCACGAGAGACATAGCTATGTAGGATGTGAACAAATCGTTATCAAAAAAGTCTTTGCACATAAGAAGAAACACATTGTCGATCAAAATATTGAACATCCACTGCACAAGAATCCTCTCTTTGGATTGGATGCAAAATTTTCATATACTCTTGCAAAATCTTTGTTTCAGGCATTCCACGTATCCCTTCCATTTCCGTTACTCTTCCATTGAATTTTGGAATGGATCAATATATCATTTCTTTATTTTCCTTGACAACAAAGATATATAGACACTATAATGATATCAATAAATAAATCATAGACCTGATATTTCTTCAGTACAAAGTTCATTTACTTTGTGCCATTTCTAAATCACCGCCCTTTCCTTCTGAATCTAAGAAAAATAAATTCCCCAAAAGTGACTGGGCCTTCCTCCATATTACTTATCTTGTCACAACAAAGTGTGGAACTATTGAAAATGAGGACCTGCAAAAGCATAGCACCTTGCACGTATATCTTTCCTGCACACAACAATCGAAAATACAACATGTCTTTATGATGCCCACAACATACCTATGCCCAATGCCAACACACACAACCAATAGGTATGCACACCTGGAAAACATGTTGGTATAAAAATACTCTACAGAACCATCGAGGTGTGGAACTGCAAGTGCCAATGTGCAAAAGAACCGTAATGGAAGCATGCTAGATAATTGCTAACAATTCTTTGCATGCAAATTGAAAATAGACAACCTGTCCATTGTTTCAGGTAGAAAAAATTGTGCAAAGCACAAAATACATAGCTATGCGAGATGTAGACAAATTGTCGAAGTAAAATTCTCCACACTTAAGAAGAAACACATTGAAAATCACAATATTGAACATCTACTGCACATGAATCCTCTTTTTAGATTGGATGAAATTTTTCATATACTCTTGCAAAATATTTGTTTCATGCATTCCACGTCTCCCTTCCATTTATTCTACTCTTCCATTGAATTTCATAATGGATCAATATATCATTTCTTCCATTGCCTCGACAAAAATTTACATAGGCATTGATATCAATAAATAAATGAGAGACATAGCTTGTCACAACAAAGTGTTGAGCTATTGCAAATGCGGACCTGCAGAAGCATAGAAACTCACAAGCATGTATTTTTTCCACACAAAGATCGAAAATATAGAAAGTCTTTTCTATGACCACCACGTACTTTCCCCTAATGTGAATGCACACAAAAAATACATATGCACACTCAAAAAAGATGGGCGTAGAAAAATCTTCTGCAAAACCACAAAGGTGTGGAACTGCACCATGACAACTAACATAAATTCTCCGCACAAGCATTTAGAATACACAAGTGCTTATTGCAATAGTCATATTCCTATGAAAAGTACACAAACTTTCCACAACCCATATTGCATAACTATTGCAAATGCCAACACATGAAAGCACCACAATGTAGGGAACCCCGACAATCAATATCAATTTTTCGCAAAATAGTTGAAAATAGAACAAAGGTTCTCTATTCTAGGGAAAAACGTGCACATAACTCGCAGTTTCATTTGCAATATGTATTTGCATAGAGAAAAGATGTGGAATACATAAATACACCAAATACTCACAAATGTGCATACAAAAAGCCTCTGGAAAACATAGAAAAAATCCATGTCCCAGAACTATTGCAAGTGCCAATGTGCAAAAGCACCACAATGTTAGCATGCCATAGAATTGGTAACAATTCTCTGCACATTAATTGAAAATACACCAAATTTCCATTTTGTCAGGCAAAAAATTGTACAAAGCACGAAAGACATAGTTATGTGGTATTTCTTACCCTCTGGTATAGATTTCCAGAATCCCAACACCACAACTCTCGCAACTTGCAACACACAACACTTCAAAACTGACAACAACTTTAAAATCCAGAAAATCTAACCCGCTTTAATTGCCTCTACAAAAAAACAAAACAATAATCAACCATTTCAACTAGCAACAAACCAGAAGTAACTGCACTATGCACAATGTATTTTCCTTGTACACCATTGAATATTTTCTGCCTACACAGTTACTGCCAATAACATAACTGAGGTAATTCCACTATGCATGCAACCAAACTAGGTCAAAGCACGGTAGCATATGTATAGGATTTCTTAGCCTCTGGCATAGATTTGTAGAATCCCAAATTCATGTCTAGTAAGTCACTAGTTGCAACACCTGCAACTTCTAAAGAACCTTGTCTTTCTCGCTCGTAGCACACTATATCATGATAAAACAAAAATGCCTCAACAATTACTTTGAACAAACAAACTCAATTAAAAATTCTTGCAATCCATAAAATCCCCTGCACATAGTCATGACATACAGTACATAAAAATCCATATATATTTATTAAAATTTGTCTATACATTGTACAATAATAAATACATTTTTATATTCTGTGGCCTACAAATTTCAATGTCCCCATTCAACAACTGACATGGTGGCAAGCTTCAGAAGCTGAGATCGTTTTAGAACTTTGACACCCGTACTTGCACCCCTTCCAACCATGCACTACAACTGCATAATTAAATTGCTTTTTAAATTATCGTTGTTGGACCAATAATAAGATCTTGTTTTGAAGGACCAATCACAAGCCAGGAAATAAATTGAATTTCTCGCACCAAAGTTAAACTATAGAAACAATTGTTAAATTTTTGGTCCATTCAAAAGCAAAATCATGTTCAAAGAAAAACCGATTGTTGTAGTCCCAAACCTTCGACAGGGACTAACAACAATATTTTTTTCTTCAAATGAGATAAAATCTACAATGCTTACCTTGTTTTCGATAAAATCTCAAATTATTTAGATGGAACAATTTAATTGTGTGTAAATTAAATTTAGGTGGTTAAGTTGTTTCTTTATATTTAAAAAACTAGAACTCTTTGCCATTGTTTTATGTCATACTTTAGGATTAAAACAATATCTTAACTTAACATAAAACATTGTGGTTGTGTGTTTTTATGGAAGAAATAATTTAAGGAAAACATTTCACGCATGGACTAATTTTCCATGTTTTTTTTCCCAAAAAAAGATATGACAATTTCATTTTAATTGTAGAATTTTTATAGGATAAAAGTATTTATTTTTAAAAAGTCTAAAATTTATAGAAATTTTATTAAATCCTTAAAATTTTAGTAATTTTGACAAATATATGGGAAAATATTTTATACTTGGCATTTTAAAATTAGTAAAATTGACCAAGGTTTTTACACTTTAAACAAGAATGGATCCTTAAAATTTTCCCTACTTTTAAGTAGGATTTAGAAAAGTCCTACACTGAGTACTTGCATATGTTCATAACAAAAGTCTCCGGACAACATGGAGAAAATCCATGGCCCATCTAACTATTGCAAGTGGCAATGTGCAAAAGCACCGCAATGCAAGGATGTCAACGAATTGGTAACAATTGTCTGCACATGAATTGAATATAGACCAAATGTCCATTATGCCAAGAAAAAAATTTGTACAAAACACGAAATACATAGCTATGTGGGATGCATACAAATAGTCAAAGAAAAAAAATCTGCACATAAGTAGCAACGCATTGCACATTGCAATATTGAACATATGTTGCATAGGAATCCTCTTTTCGGATTCGATGAATTTTTTCATATATTCATGCAAAATCTTTGTTTTATGCAATCCACGTCTCCCTCCAATTATTTTTAGTCTTCCATTGAATTGCGAAATGGAGCAATATATCATTTCTTATTTTTCCTCAACAAAAATGATATATAAACATTGCAATGATATCAATATGAACTAGGACCCTATTTCTTGCAACAATTACATTAGATTCGCGACAACAATGCATATCTTTCGAAAAAATGTAGCTATCCGCATCCTCAAATGTAAATGAAAATGTGGAAGACATAACTGCACCGAGTTCCACACATGTTCATCGCAAAAGACTCTAGAGAACATGGGATAAATCCAGTGTATAGAACTATTGCAAGCATCAATGTGTGTAAGCACCATAATGCAGAGACACCATAAAATTAGTATCAATCATCCACACAGGAATTGAAAAACAAATCAAATGTTCAATGTGCCAGAAAAAACTATACAAAGCATAGAAGAAACAACTATGTGGGATGCACACAACTGTGAAAGAAAGTGTCTTTATATATAGCAAGCAGTGGATTAGACATCACAATATCTTTCTAAAAATGCAACTATCTAATGTTCAAATGAAAATGAAATTCAAGGAGAACTATCAACACATACAATTTTTCATATGATGAACCGCAAGAGCACAGAAGATACAACTATGCGGGGTGTGAATAAATTGTCAAAGAAAACACCTCCGCACATAAGCAACAACACATTACACATTGCAATATTTTTCGAAAAATGCAACTATCCACATCTGATGAACAAGAATGAGGTTTAATAAAGAACCAAAGAAAACTCCAATAAAACACAGTACCTACGTTATACATGAAGCATATATTATTAGACAACAAACACACAAACTGATTGCATCTGTCCAACAAACATAAGTGAACATAAGTAAAAATAAGAATCGGTTTCTAATCTTCCTTTCCATATAGCATGCAATGCACATGATTAATTACCGTCTGACTTAGATTTGCAGAAGTCCAACACCACAACTCCTGCAACTTGCAACACACAACACTTGAAAATTGACAACAACTTCATCTTTCTGAACATACTTTTTTCATGTTAACCTTTAATTCTCTTCGACGTGCGCACTTTTTGTAAGAAACCCTAACCCACTTAAATTTCCTCTACAAAAGAACAAAAAAATAATCATTCATTTCAACCAACAACAGACCAGAAGTAATTCCGCTATGCACGACTGTTTTTCCCAATAAATCATTGACTATTTTCAGCCCACACAATTTCTTCCAATAACATAATAGAGGTCATTTCATTATGCATGCAACCAAACTGAGTCAAAGAAAGGTAGAAAATGCAGAGGATTTCTTACGGTTTGGCATAGATTTGTAGAAACCCAGATTCATGTCTAGTAATTCGCTAGTTGGAGCACTTGCAACTTCCGAAGACCCTCATATTTTTGGCTCATAACACACTATATCATGATAAAATGCAAAGACTTCAACAATTACTTTGAACAAACAAACTCAAGTAAAACTCCTTGCAATCCATAAAACTCCCCACACATATTCATGTCATATAGTACACAAATATGTATATATATTTATTATAGTCTATCTATACATTGTATAATAATAATACATTTGCATATTCTCTGACCTAGAGTTGTCAATGTCCCCATTCAACAATTGATACTGGCAAGCTTTGAAAATCAAGATTGTCTAGGAACTTTGACACTAGATGTGCACCCGTTTCAACCTCGTTACAACTACATAATTAAATTGCCTATTAAATTGTGTATTCTACTTTTTAAACATTTCAAAATTAAGAGCACTTATTTAAATATATCTACTATTTTTTCAATTATGTGACTCTAATTTTTTAATTACAGTAACTGTATTAATTATGTGATTCCACTTTAATTATGTAATTGTATTCTACTTTTTAAACATTTCAAAATTAAGAGCACTTATTTAAATATATCTACTATTTTTTCAATTATGTGATTCTAATTTTTTAATTACAGTAATTGTATTAATTATGTGATTCCACTTTAATTATGTAATTGTATTAATTATGTGATTCCACTTTTTAATTAGTCATTGTAGTGATTGTATGAGTGTTATAGATTTTGATTTTGTGGTTGTGATTATACTAGCAACAACCACATTTATTTAAAAAGTGGTTGATATAAGCCGATCGACGCCATTTTCTACTTTTTTAAATTAATGGCGCCACTTTTTATATAAATGTGGTTGTTGCTAGTTGATGGCCAGCATGCATCGCCACAACCATGAACATATTTTGATACAATTTAAATGTAATATTTAAATATTATTTAGTAATTACTTAATTATTATTTAAAATAAAGAAATTAAAAATTTAGTTAATATTCATATAAGATTAAATAATTTAATAATAATACTTAAATACTAATAAATAATAATTTAATTATTAAGTAATAGTAAGTTATTATTTCTTTATAAAAAATGTTAAACAATAAAGAAATTATTAGAAATTGATTATTTAATTATAGAAAATTAATTAATTAGAAATTATATAATAATATTTATTAATTAATAATAACTAAATTATTAATTCTCAATTGATTGAAGATAATAAAATTAATATTAAATAAAAAGTATTTATAAATTAGAAAATAATATACAGAAATAATAAAATTAATAAAAAATAAATGCATTATTAAAATAATACAATAATAATGGAAAAAATACATTTATATATTATAAATTAATATATAAAAAATAAAATAGTAAATAACAAAGTATTTAATAAAGTTAATAAAAACAAAAATAATAA